>VZTE01003535.1:371169-411891 GCA_013397775.1 Eulacestoma nigropectus
AAAAAAAGGCCAAACTCAATTTATTTATTCACTTCTCAATTCTGCCTGAGCCTGTTTTTTAAAGACCCTTCTTTTGTGAGTTTAATCAGATGCTCGATAAGAGAAAAAGCGTTGCTAACTAATGCGGGCTACAAAGCAGCCCCTTCAGGGAACACATGACCTCATCCCCAGGATTACTCCAGCACAGGAATTCAGCCTCCAGCGCATTCCCAAAATAAACCTTTGCAGGGAAGTTCTTTATCCGGGCATACGCTTTGCCAATGTCCTCCTCAGCGGCTGGGACGAAACACGTATGGAAATTCCGATTTTCCTGCTCGCAAACAGCCTGCCCTGCTGGCTGGAGCTGCCTTTGGGCCACTGCCCTGCTGCAGCAGCCAGCCCTGGCACAGGGAGGCGGCCGTGGAGCGGGGCTGGTTTGCACTCCCAGCTCCCATTGTGTGCCCGGGTTTTGTTGGATGCTCGAAGCCTTGGCAGCCGGGAGCGGCTCTGGGAACGCCTGTGGGGTCACACACAGCGCTCCCCAAACTCCCCCTCTGCCAAAAGGTGGCACAAATCCCTCCCTGATGGATGAGAAGTGACACGATTGTGTTGTCTTGGGGCCTTTAGCACCTAATATCGGACAGCACCAATGTCCCGAGGATATCGTTCCTGCTCGGGAAGCTTTGGGATCTCAGGCTGGGTGTCCACACTTAGCTCCTGTTGCCCCTGTGATGAAGAGGAGGACGCGGTGAGCAGCTCCCCACCCTGGCACACTTTTGCTGGACAAGGTCTCCAAGGAAAGGCAGGAAGGACTCCTGCAGTTCTTGAAGTAAAATGAACTAAATGGCAATATCCTGTCAAGTCCCAAGCTGGTTTAAGCCCTGTTATCCCTAGTCAAGAGCTCATAACCATGCTGGAAGGCAACACATCTGTGGCTCACACTGAGATGTATCATTTATTTGTTTCTAATTATGCACATTTAGCAGCAAGTTACATGAAAGATTAAACACCACGTTACGAGCGTGGTCTCATTAATTCTGCACCACGCATCTGAGTCGCTCAGCAATTACCTTCACTCACTTTTAACGTGGATAATTTTATTGCATCTGATGGTATCAAAAATGAGTTAAGAGCTTTGGATTCCTGCTTTTGGTGTGGTCTCTTCCCAGGGCTGGCTGGCTATATATAATTATTACATAATGCCACGTTGGATGCTTCTCATTTAAACAATGGCTTAAATAGCTGCAAGGCTCTGACACGAGCCAAGAGAAGCTGGGATGTCACAGGGTTCAGCAGATGCCACTTCCTTGGGCTCTGACCTGGTAAATGCAAATTCTTCATCGTGCTTGGGATACCTGTTGGTGACAGATGTTGCAAAGCCTCGAGGTTCAAGTTTATTCTACAAATAATTGGCCTGAAGAGTAAATTCTGCCCTAAACACCACAGTGGTGGTGTCAGAGCAGCTCTGCTCCAGACAGGTTGTGCCATTTCCAAAGGCATCTCCTTTGCCTTTTTCACCACCAGTCTTGTCCCCACCTGTGACCTGTTTAGGAGGTGACTGATTAAACCTCATTAAGAGCTGTATCCACCTGGCTCCTCTAATTCAACGCACTTGGGGCTTCCTCTAATCCAGGTGATATATTAAATGAATTAAGAGGTTCTAGCATGAAGATCATAGAAATCAGGCAGAAAAACTGAGAGCAGAGGAAGCCTTTTTACAGGGGTAAACTGAAGAATCTTTCCAGAGGAGCAATTGGAAACACAGAACTAGGAAGTTTAGTTATTTGTACTTTGTTTAGACTTATTAGAAAACAGGGTGAGAACTGACTAGGCTGAAATGCCAGAACTGAGGGGTGATCTCAGCTCTCCCAGGTCCCAGCTCGATGCCATTCCCACATTCCTGGCTCTCCCCCAAGCTCCTGCTCCTTTGCTCCTGATGGAACAGCAATAGCAGTGGTATGTTCAAGCAGGATTTCTTTGCTTTTCTCATCATCAGCCAGGTAATTCCTAAGAACCATAAATCAGAAGAGTCTGTAGGACCCAGAAACTGGAAGGCACCTCTTGGTTGCTGAGTTCCATATCCTGTTATTGCAGGCACCTCCTCACATAATCTGTTTTTCACTTCTGTTTAATTATTGCATGTTCTCAGCAGTCATTTTCTCCCAGCTGTATCTCTGCCAGCTGATTTAATTTTTCATTTAATTCATGAGATTTGCTCAATATATTTAATATTTCATTGATCAAAGGTGTCACTGATACTGGAAGAAGCCCACCTCCGATCCCTGAACTTTTACTCTGCTTTGAAAATCAGCCAAACTCATTGTTCTGTTTGGAAAGTTCTGTTCTCTCTCTGAGATCCTGAACAAGGATAGACCTGGAGAGATTTTCCATGGCTAAGAGGACAAAACTTCTGAAACAAAAGTAGTTTATAATGGAATAATCATGCTCATTTACCTCAAAAGAGTCACTGTACAACAGAAGGTTTAGTCTCCCATGGGTCTCCTTTTATGCTTATCATTCAGAATTTATCAGAGCTTTTCCCCATTTTTATGGATGTTGGCTTCAGTGGGTTATTTCTCCTTCCCCTTTGTGGCACTGTCGTGCTGATGGCTTTGAAATGTGAGCCTTTGCTGAATTCTAAACTGTACACAAAGCAATTAATTAAAATTCCTTCCAAAACAGCCCTGGCAAAGCCCCGTCGGTGCTGCTTTCCAGCCAAGGTGGAATGGGTGGAGGCTAAAATGCATCCAAGTGGTTTTATTTCAAGATGATGTACAGTAGGATCTGTGAACCAGAAACCCTGCAGCTTCCCCAAAGCAGGAACATCAGCTAAGAGCCGTTGCCAAAGGTGAAAACTGAACTGGAGTGAAGAGTTCAGGCTTAGCTGGGTGATATTTAATGCAGGACCTCAGGGGCTGCACGGGGCAGAATGTGTCCATGAATTGTTTTAATTGCTGTTCTTTGAAAGAGTCTGAGGTATAAATGTGATCACAATTCTAGGGATCACCAGAGACTCTTACAGGATTTAAGACAGTCTAAAATTCCTTCTGTTTTTGTGGCTAATTCCAGTGGCATGGGCAAGACCCTTGGAATGGATGATGGATGCATTCTGGGCTTGAAAACTCTATTCTGTGACAGCTCAGGAACCAATCCTGAATTAAGTGCGCAGAGCAGGTCCCATCTCTGCACTCAGAGTGTGCTTGGTTGTAATTGTCCTCAGTCCCACCAAGTTTCACTGCTCTGAAATGTGCAGTGCCAGCACCAGATGGGACACAGGTGGCTCCAGGGGACATCCAGAGCCCTGAGTTGTGGCTGCTCACCCACATCAAACACAAACTGCTGATTTGCCCTGAAATGAAAAGGATTTGAGTCATAAGGGCAGGCACATCCAGAGGAAAATGTGCTTTTCTGTGCTTTAAGTGCTGTAAGTGCCTTCTGGGAGCTGCTGGTGGTTGAACCACTGTGGTGGGACTCGGCAAAGCTGGATCAGCTTCCTCTGTCTTGCAGTGGGTAAAATACCTCAGAAAAAAGGCAGAGGCTCCTGGGCAGCTTGGGAGTCTCAGTGTCAGCCTCTCCATGTCCCAGTTTTCCATATTTAAAGTGGAGGAGTGTGCTGTGTTTATCCATCATCGTTATGAAAGCTTTTGGAGAAGAGGCTCTTTGCCTTCCTCCAGCACAGGTGGATGCCATGAGGCTCCTGCTGTGGGGCTGTGGACATCACTGAGTCCCTTCTGCGACAGAAAAAGTGGGTTTGTGTCACTTGCATCTCTAGACTTCGACTCCTCTAGTTAAACAAGTTTTAAAACTTCCTTCCCACTTGTTTTCTTTCTGCCTCTTTCTCCATGGAGTCCTTCCAGAGGATGCTTTCTTGCTTTCCCCCTCTTTTTCACTCTCATTGCACTCCCACAGACAGTCAGATCATTTTGGTGCATGCTTATCTCCCTTTGTAATTTCCAGGAATAGCTTTAGTCTGAAAATCTGGCCTAGGTGGGGTGGCAAAGGTTTTCTGTTCAGTGCCTTCACATTTTGCTATTTATTAAAGGGAGGTCACTGAGCCTGGATCCACAGCTTTGTGTGGGTTTTCCAGATGTGGGGTTTCTTATCTGGAAAACTGTGGAGCGTTTGCAGGATGTTTAAACTTTATGACCTGGCCATGGAGGTACAAAAGAAGTTGTTTGACCATAAATTAAAGGTAAGTCCTCAACCTGGAACCTGGATGGATTCCTGCTTATCACTCTGCATTTTATCTGTTAGAACCATTGAGAAAAAGGCAATCAGCTTCTTTCTGTCCCCTTGGAAAGCTGTGACCCTCTTTTCACCTCTTCTTGCAGTCGATTTAAGACTTTGAAGAAAATTGCTGAATTATGAAAATTTCCCTTTGGAGTTTCACACCCTCAGGGCCTGTTCATATCTGCGGGGTCTAATTGGGGTTGCAACAATTGCCACACTTCCTTGCACACACATTCTCCAGGAGCCTTGGGGTACACAGTGGATTTTCTGAATTACTCTGAATTCAGCTGCCTTAAAATTCCTCTCCTTAGAATGGATGCAATGTAAATAAAGGGGGGGGGGGGACAAAAAAGGTGACAATTTGGCTTTGATCATTTCTGCTGAAAAGATTCAGGACTGATGGCTTAGGACTGTTATGAATTGCTGCTCTCCACTGTGATTTAATGTAGTTTGACCTACACTGAGTATCCCTGCTGTTTCCTTTGCCCTGTTGGAATTGGGAACGGAAAGAAAATGATTTTCTGCAGTTATGACTGTGTGGAAACAGCAGTGGAGGATGATGATGGCAGAGCTGTTCATGTTTTGGCCTCCCATGTGAAAACTTCCAGGGCCCCCCCAGTCCCTTGCTTTGAGAACATTTCAATTGACTTCAGACTTAATCCACTTCTGCTGGAGAAGATTCCCGGAGCCTCGGGAGTCGCAAGCTCTCAGCAAAACCACTCCAGCACTTTGGCTTTGAAAGGTTGCCCCATCTGAGGCCTTGCCTTGTGAAAATGCCCTCTGGCAGATGGTGCCCATTTATGAGTCCTGTGTAACACCACTGCTCGTATTCCTTGCAGAAAATGCACCAATTCCCCAAGTCTGCAGAGAGGGAATGACCCAGGTCACATCAAATCCCTGCTGTGGCTCTTTTGTCTTTGTGGCAGTAGATAAGGAGAGGGGGACAGTGATAACGTGGTGTCAGTGCCTTCACACGTGCCCTGCTGGGCACCCCAGGCTGGAGGGAACATGTGGAGCACGCCTTGGTGGAAACTCTGGAGACGTGACGTTCCTGCAGTTAACAGATCACAGAAAACTATTTTGAGGTTAGCAATTTACAAACCTCAAAAGGCTCCTCATTGTGTTCCCTGGAGAGGGCTTTGGCTCTTCTCCAGCTGAGTCTTCCTCCCTGTCAGAATCCAGCCCGCTGCTATTTTGCCCAGATTTTAACAAGATGTGCGCGAATCCAATATGTGCTGACAATATTTGATCCCCTCCTGCTGTAACGTTGGAAGTATCTGCTTGGACAGGAATTGCTTACTTCTTTTCCTCTCTTTCTTCCCTGCCATTTTTATGTCTAATTTCCAAGTCATGACATGTAGAGAGTGTCTGAGCAAATCTAATCAGCCTTCTGCCTTGGTTAGGAAGGACAGCTGAGATCGTTTTTAACACCTCCATTCCTTCCTTGCCGCAATCTGTTTTGATTAAAATTGCACAGGGCCCTCATCTGCATATTTATCATTCCACATACCCACAAATCATCTCACAGCTCTGCCACTCCTGAATGTTCAGGAGAGACTGGATTGCTACCCCAAGACTTTAAAGTGTACAGACATTAATTTAGTTTCTCACACCTGCTGCTTTCCAGCAAATATAGCTTTGGGGAAGGGAAATATTCATATGTTACCTTTGCTTAGTATTCCCCAGGAGTCGGGATTCCTGGGGTTTCTTTCAAGATTGATTGAAAATTTCCTATTAAGAAACAAATTTCTAATTAAATGGAAAGGTCCTGGAAAACTTCTGATGCCAGGAGGAGGGCGAGGGGAAGGGGGGGATGTCTAAACAAAGAAATAACCCTTTTTAATAACATTTTTTCAGCTTTTGACAGCCAGACTGTGACGTGCTTTCAGATCTTCAGATGAAAGGGCTGCAGTGGAAATGAAAATTATGCCTTCCCTTTGTGCAATTGACAGTCCATCTTATTTCCACCACATATTATTAAGTGTATCACCAGGAAGTGATCAGGTTTTTAAGGAGTGTTTTCTAGAAACAGCCTTTTTCTGCTTTTTGGTTAAAATCTGACTTTTAAAGTTGATGTTCATATAAGAATTTTTTTTTTTTTACCTGAATCCCCTTTTGTCCCAGCTGGTACTGCAGAGATGCCATGATTTGCTTCTCAATCCGTAATCTCTATATTTTAATCAGATATTTAAGATGTGTGAGAGGCCACAACACATTTTCTTCTTATTTATATTGAAGTTGTGCCTTGGGGAGCAGGAGAGTAGGAGAGAACTTGTGGGAAGGTGCCAGTGACCAGATGGGGAGGACGTGAGCTCCAAATTTATTGTCCTGTGTGACAAGCAGAACATTTTGCAGATCATCCACACCATCATGTCCCAGATTTTTGTAGTCAGGGTGGCAGGAAGACCTGAGGGCACAGCACATTAGGATGAGTGGTGTTCCCTATTATACAAAATATTTGTAAAAATAGAAATATTCTGGGTCATACAAATCTACCTGAGAGATATCGGGCATCAGCCAGCTCCTCTTAGAGACCACAAGGCCAAACTCATGCTGGGAAGGATCATTTTTAGCCAACCCTTTCTGCAGGACATTTAGGTGCCCCTAAATAACCCAGCAGCTGATGTCTGCAAAGAAAATATCAAGAGGATTTGTCCAAGAGGTAGGCTTAAAACACAATCTACACGAGCTGTTCTGAAGGGAAAATGAGGGACAGCAGAGCCTGGCAGTCACTGTGGCTTCATTTCTCTCCTGCTCGCGGGTGGCCCGTTGTGGTCGGAGCTGTTGTTTGAGGAATTGGGGTTGGAGAGAAGGATGTCCTCTTTGTTCTCCCCGCCAAGACCATGGCTAATGTATAAATAATTGGAGGAAGGTGTCTTGTTTTGTAGATGTCAGACCCAGGAGTGGAGCTCAGCTAATGGTGCTGGGTCCTTGGCAGATGGGATGGGAAATGCCTGATGGGGATGAATTAGCTCAGACATCACACGAGGTGTCAAAGCACAGGGGTCACAGAGCAGGCATGGAATGCTGCTCCGAGAGCACCACGATGTTTCTCCAGAAACTTCAAAAGGACGTCAGCCAAGACACATTCATTCTTCCAGTGTCATCTGTGAGCTGAGAGGTTTGGCTGCCTCTAATGCAGCGCCACTCAAAGTCCCAGTGTTCACGTGGATTTCCTCAGTAGTGGAGGTGATAGTGACAGTGGCTCTTGCCAGAGCAGGTTTTTCATTTTCCAGGCATATTAAAGAAATCATTTTGTACCATCATTAAGTGATTTGTCTACTCACGTTGGTCAGCAGAAAAATGTGCAATGTCCTTGGTTTGGGAAAGGCCCATATTCCTGTAGGCTGGGATTTACAAAAGCCATAAGGAAATGGATGCTCAACTTTCACTAAAATTCAGTGAGAATTAGATGCAGAGCTGCCTCCAGTTTGTTCCATTTTCCATTGGTGATTCATCTGTAAAGCAGCCTGTCCTTTTAGGGACTACCTGAGGGTTAGGCATCAATTTTAGCTTTATGACCTTGTCCTGGGGCAAAAAGTGCACAGCACATGGAATTGCATGGGAAGCAGTTTGCAAAGCCCAAGTGGGAGTGCTCGAGACCAAAATCCCACTTCAAATACAGTCCTGAACATGTTTCATGAACTGGCAACCCAGTGTAGGGATTGAGTCAGAAATGAGACCTGGACCATGTCTGTCTCTGTTATTCTTTATTAACAACCTTGTGATCTCTTCTGGTGCAGGCAGGGCTTGCAGAAATATTTGAGCAAATGGGGTAAGTGTTAGAAATGCCTTAAAGCTGAATGGTTTTCCGTGACAAGGAAAAAGCCTTCCCTGCTGCTTGTCTGCTTCTGATTTATTCCCTAGTAAAAAAAGGTGAAGTTTGCTCTTTGTGAGCTCAACGTTGCCTACAAAACCCACTAAACTTCAGTGAAGTGTCTGATGTGTTATTGTCATTCCCTCACAAACACAGCTGGGATAACATGGGAAGAACAATCCCTCCACTTTGGGGGAAGCAGAAGGGTGGAAGAGGCTGGTCTCTCATCTGACAGATAAATTAGCATCAAAGCTATGATGTTTAGAGAATTAATTGCTGTTTCCTCCATTACTGGCATTTCGTAGCTTGCAACCGCTGAAAGCAGAGTCACTGATCTAACCATCAAACCAAGCTTTTCTGGGAGAGGGAAGGAAAACAAATGCTGAGATGACATTTATTAGGTGTGCTTGTTCAGGCAGTCCATTGCTGCTTTGGCTCCTCACTCTACGTGCTAAGGGGCTGGTCCTGCATGGAAGTCAATGGATGTCTTTCCACTCCCCTGGCTCTCTCCACTGAAAAGGAACACGCACAGACTGAGGAGGAAGAGGAAATGTTGGAGCTAATTGAAAAGAATGAGTTTCAGGAAGAGCTGTAGAGCCCAGCCGGGTGCTTGTAACCGTGCACGAGTTGCTGTATTATAGCTGAGGAGAGATCAGGCAGTGGGAAATGCTGCCTGGTGAAAAAGGATATTGGCTGCTAAAAAGGCATTTTTACACACACAGCTTTATTGCTGTCTCTGTTGTTGGAGTCTCAGCTTCTCTTGTGTCTCACTACTTTTATACTAAAATATCCCTGTGATAGAAGCACTGACACCAGAACCTTCCACCTGCAGAGAGCTCCGTTTATCTTCATGCTCTAGATAAATCATCATACAGTGGAATTTACTATGGAGCTACAAGCCCTGGAGTTCAGATTCCACAGCAGCTGGAGTAATTTAAGGCATATAGAAGAAGGATGGAATGATCTGGTGGTGTTGATGCACCTTTTGACTATGTCTCAAGTTTCTTACATGGTCCAACCTTGAGCAGGCTTCAAGCAGTGGAGGGGTGAAGGAAATACAGAATTTAACATTGGTTAAATCATAACAGAACACATTTATTTTATCTACCTCTGTTTTCAGTTGAGCTGAGACTCAGCATGCGTCTTTGCCCCAGTCTTCTGTTTGAGGCAGTTAAACTTTCCACAACCCAGAGTATTTGCTCTAACCTGGAAATAACAGCAGCTTTCTTCATGTCTGGTGACATTTCCTTCAGAATCACACTGAGATCCTGGAAAACCACTGTTATTACATATCAGAGCAAGCTCAGCTCTTGGGTGGAGTGGTGGTCCTGTTCTCTGAGGATGCAGCACACGAGCAGTGCCACACCTTCACTGGATGGTGTAGCTGCAGTTATCCCTTACGCTGTTCCTTCTTCTTTCAGGGAGCAAACACACCAGGAAAGAAAAGAGTATCCAGCGTGGTTTGACCTGGCTCTCCAATTTCTGCTCCAGATTACCAAGGCCAAACAGACCTAAGACTCTTTCAGCCTCGAAAGGGAACCGGGCACCACAATGGGACTCCCCAGCCGAGTCTTGGCCTGCGCCATCCTCGCTTTGCTGTCCCAGCACGTCACTGGGGGACTCATCAAGAGAATTATCCGGCAGAAGAGGGAGACTGGGCTGAACGTGACCTTGCCGGAGGACAGCCAGCCTGTGGTTTTTAACCATGTCTACAACATTAAGCTGCCCGTTGGCTCCCTCTGCTCCGTGGACCTGGACACAGCGAGCGGCGACGCCGACCTGAAGGCGGAGATTGAGCCCGTCAAGAATTATGAGGAGCACACAGTGAATGAGGGGAACCAGATTGTCTTCACTCACAGGATTAACATTCCCCGCCGGGCTTGTGGCTGTGCAGCTGCCCCAGACATTAAGGATCTGCTGAGCAGACTAGAGGAGCTGGAGGGGCTGGTCTCCTCCCTGCGGGAGCAGTGTGCCAGCGGGGCTGGATGCTGTCCTAATTCCCAGGCAGTAGAAGGTAAGGCAGGCTGGGGAGCCGCTCTTGGGGGAAATTCTTATGCTGGCTGTAGATGTTGTTTAGAGTGATACTCCAATCTGCTTCAAGAATGAGCACAAGTCAACCTGCTAAATTTGAAACGTAATCAAAACTGGGAATGTGTTTGGCCAGCGTGCAAGGTATGTTCATTCACAGTTCCACGGCTTTACGGATCTCTGGGTCATAAGTCGGCCTGAGACCCTTTGTAGCTGTGGCATTGAGCATGGACAGCCCTTGGGCATGGTGACAATCTGTGTCGGAGTGAAGATTAAAACTCACACAGTCCAAGCTCTTGGCTCCACTTTTTGTCCCCTTGAGGAAGCTGCCAATGTAACCATTTTTGCTTCCAAGTTTTCTTTAGTAGAGACCTATAAAAATACAGCAGGACATAAGGCAATAGACAAGCACAAATAGTTAAAGAAGAAGGAAAAATGTGTCTGTCTGGTTGATTTTTAAACTGAGGGAAGGGATTGGTCATACAAGAGAAGAAACACAAGTCTTCTTCAGAGTGATGTGTCCCTCTGAGCTCAGAGCGGCCTCCCAGTTGCTGATACAGAGATGACACAAAGTGCTGCCTGGCTTTTTGTGTTCTGGGGTGAATGGATGAATGATGTTTCATGGTGCATGCCCTAATGAAGCAGTCAGGAAAGCTGCTCAGCCAATGGAAGAGGTTTTTGAGAAGGGAGGAGGAATCCAGCATGCTCAATTATCAAGTCGTTGGCAGGAGCTCTTCCCTGGCATTAGAGCGAATTAAAGCTGTCCTGGAAAAGTAGATCTAGATGGAGAAAGAAAAAGATATTCTCATTTAAAAACTGATGTCCTGTAGGGAACTAGGAAAATCAGAGCCCTTTTAGGTCGTATGTGCCATGCTGGCCTGAGGCATCCTCGTGCCAAGGGAGTAATGAGTTTTTGGAATCGTTGGTACAGGTCGCCTGGACACCACACCCTATTGCAGCGGGCACGGCAACTACAGCATCGAGATCTGCGGCTGCGTCTGCGAGCCCGGCTGGAAAGGCCCCAACTGCAGCCAGGCCTCGTGTCCCTCTGACTGCAACGACCAGGGCAAGTGCGTGGACGGGCTGTGCGTGTGCTTCGAGGGCTACACGGGCCCGGACTGCGGCCAGGAGCTCTGCGCCCAGGGCTGCGGCGCCCACGGGCGCTGCGTGGGCGGGCACTGTCTGTGCCACGAGGGCTTTGTGGGCGACGACTGCAGCGTGCCCCTGTGCCCCCACAACTGCCACGGCCGCGGGCGCTGCGTGGACAGCGAGTGCGTGTGCGACGAGGGCTACACCGGCGAGGACTGCAGCGAGCTCATCTGCCCCAACGACTGCTTCGACCGCGGGCGCTGCGTGAACGGCACTTGCTTCTGCGAGGAGGGGTTCACCGGCGAGGACTGCGGGGAGCTCACCTGCCCCAACGACTGCCACGGCAACGGGCGCTGCGAGAACGGGCTGTGCGTGTGCCACGAGGGGTTTGTGGGCGACGACTGCAGCGAGAGGAGGTGCCCCAACGACTGCCACAACCGCGGGCGCTGCGTGGGCGGGCGATGCGTGTGCCACGAGGGGTACCTGGGCGAGGACTGCGCGGAGCTGCGCTGTCCCCACGACTGCCACAACCGCGGGCGCTGCGAGAACGGGCAGTGCGTGTGCCACGAGGGCTTCATCGGGGAGGACTGCGGGGAGCTGCGCTGCCCCAACGACTGCAACAACCGCGGGCGCTGTGAGAACGGGCAGTGCGTGTGCCACGAGGGCTTCATCGGGGAGGACTGCGGGGAGCTGCGCTGCCCCAATGACTGCAACAACCGCGGGCGCTGTGAGAACGGGCAGTGCGTGTGCCACGAGGGCTTCACCGGGGACGACTGCGGCCAGCTGCGGTGTCCCAACGACTGCAACAACCGCGGGCTGTGCGTCAACGGGCAGTGCGTGTGCGACGAGGGGTACACGGGCGAGGACTGCGCGGAGCTGCGCTGTCCCCACGACTGCCACAACCGCGGGCGCTGCGTGGAGGGACGCTGCGAGTGTGACAATGGCTTCACGGGGGAGGACTGCGGCGAGCTGGCCTGTCCCAATGACTGCCATGGGCGCGGGCGCTGCGTCGACGGGCGCTGCGTGTGCCACGAGGGCTTCGTGGGCGAGGACTGCCGGGAACGCTCCTGCCCCAATGACTGCAACAACGCGGGGCGCTGCGTGGACGGGCGCTGTGTCTGCGAGGATGGGTACATCGGGGACGACTGTTCTGATGGTAGGTGCAGTGTCCCTCTGGACTGCTTCCCCTTGGGCCATCCAGCAGCCTTGGAGGCTCTGTGAAGCTTTTCCACAGAGCTGGGTCCTGTTGCTGCTTTTCCAACATAGTCCGAACAGCAGGATCAGAGATGCAGCAACACCAGCAGCCTTTGGCATCCCTGAATTGTCAGGGCTAAGTAGTGTAGCAGTTTCTGGTGACTTTTGGTGGTCACCAAGACAATAGGCTGATGGTGTTGCAGTCCCTTTGTTATTGACATTTCTGCTCCCACCACAGTGTCACTGGTGCTGTAGCCAGCACTGGCTGGGATTTGTCACCATGACCCTTCAGTTTCTCATAGCCCCTCGTGATGCCAGGAAAAAAAGCTGAAAGAAGTTTTTCTAGCTAAGGAGAAAAGAGAGATGTTCCAGAGTCTTCTTACTACACATATGTGTGTATTTATACATATATATATATATATATAGGGGTGTGTATATTAGATCTGATAGAGGTTTAGAGGAAAATTGTGCAGTCAGCTAGAGTGGAAACTTAGTTACAAAGTCACATGCTTGGTTTCTCAGGACCACTGACTCTATGGAAATTGATAGAAAATTTTGGCAGCCTGATAATGACAGGCAATACACCATAAATGAGGTAGTTTAGTAGATCCCGGGGGAGAAATTGTGAAACTAAATTTTGGTATAGTAATCAAAGAGTGCTTTGGGGTTGGGAACACTAAAAGACAATGAATACCCTTTAAAAGAAATTCCCATCTTTCATCTCCTCCTTCTGGAAGATGCCTAAGCCTCGCTTTGTGATCTTGCACAGGCAGATCTATTGCAAGTATTTACTCAAATAATAATGTTTTATTTTACTTTGGAAAATCTGTGCAAATCCCAGGACTTGTAGCTCTACATTCACGTGCTGCTGGCAGTTGAACTAAACATCTGAATCCCTCGGGACCCCGCTACAGCAGTCTTGTGCTGCAGCCATGAGAGGAGCAGCTGGAACACAGTCAGCCAGAGGTTGTGTGCAAGTGTGAGAGCAGAAATTGGCCCATTGCTTCTGGAAATGTCTGTAGTCTCCATCAGCTGAGCATTCCTTTCCTCAGCAGCTAATTTGTGGGACATGCCTTCCCCATTCCCTGCGTGCGAGATGAGCCTGAGGAACCGCTCCTGGGAAAATGTGAAACTGGGCAAGTCATTATTTCCTGAGCCTTGAGAAATTCTTGTAACTTTGGTTTGGCTTTATTTTCCCCCCCATTCCCAGTGTCTCCTCCAACTGAGCTGACTGTGACCAACGTGACGGATAAAACTGTCAATCTGGAGTGGAAGCATGAGAACCTCGTCAACGAGTACCTCGTCACCTATGTCCCCACCGGCAGCGGGGGCTTGGACATGCAGTTCACCGTGCCAGGAAACCACACAGCTGCCACCATCCATGAGCTGGAGCCGGGGGTGGAGTACTTTATCCGTGTCTTTGCAATCCTGAAAAACAAGAAGAGCATTCCAGTCAGCGCCAGGGTAGCCACATGTGAGTTTAATATTCCCTGTACTCATCCTTTTGTCTACTTCATTTGTGTTCCTTTTTTGGGGTGTTGGTTATTTTGCATTTTCTATTTTCGGTTCATATGTGTTGACTTGCATCCCTTTTTTGGGGGTATTTATTCTGCATTTTCTATTTTCAGTTCAGACGTATTGATTTACATCCCTTTATTGGGCTATTATTTCTTTTGTGTTTTTTACTTTCAATTCAAATGTTGCCCTGGAAAAACCAGCCTTCTGCACTTTCATTTTCTACTTTTTCCCAATACCAGGGACTGTGTTAGAAGCACAGCTCACAAGCTCTTCTGCTCTCAGCGTCTCCCAATATGGGGTCTTTGTGACTTAAGAAACTTGACTTCTTTATTATAATGCACATTTCTTTATTATAATGTGCATTTTAAAATTCTGGTAATTCTTCCTGAGAAAAAGGTAAAAACGTAGCACCATGCAAAAGAGTGATATGAAATCACTTGAATTCAAACTATTTTGGCTAAAATGGAGGTTATATTTGTTTTGCATCTTCGCTGTGTTTTACTGCACCTTACCTTTTATCTGCCTGTCTGTCCTTCTGTTGTTCATCTTCCTTTCTGTTTTGTGCACAAGCCTGTCAGAGATAAACATCCCAATATCAAAAGATGCTCTTTGTCTTCTGTCACTGAGCTCATTTCTAGAGAGCTGGGGCAGGATTCAGCTCTCCTGACTTCCAAAGTCCACACCAGGCTTCTTTCAAGAGGGCATAAAAAAGAGATTTCGAGGGTAAAATTCATTTTATTCTAAGGTGACATCTAAACCAGCTCAGGAAAGTCTCTCCAAAGCCACAATAACTGGATCTCAGGAGAGTTGAACCACCTCAGCTGCAGATCCTGCCTGGTAGATATTTCTAGTGGTGGAAAGATGTCCCACCCCAGTGCCCTATTTATGGGAATTTGCTGCTCATGTGAGGATATCCCTTTTTTCTGCCACAGATCTGCCTGCTCCAGAAGGTCTGAAATTCAAATCTGTGCGGGAAACGTCTGTCCAGGTGGAGTGGGACCCTCTGAACTTTTCTTTTGATGGCTGGGAGCTGGTCTTCCATAATATGGTGAGGAAGCATTTTCATGTATAGAGTGAAAAATCCTGGATTTTTATGTTGGTACTCACTGATTGCCTCGTGTGTTCCAGAAAAAGGATGATAATGGTGACATAACCAGCAGCTTGAAAAGGCCAGAGACATCCTACATGCAGCCAGGTTTGGCACCTGGGCAACAGTACAATGTGTCCATCCATATAGTGAAGAACAACACCAGAGGACCAGGACTGTCCAAAGTCATCACCACAAGTAAGCACAAATTGTATTTGATCACGTTTTAGCTGGCCACCAACAAAGCATCTGCTCTTTGGGGGTTCTTAAACAACAGAAAGTCAAGTTCTACACTGTGAGTTAATGGGGGGGAAAGAAAGTACTGGAGCTGCGAATGAATACATGAGGAAAAATTAATTCCTCTCCACATTACCTGTTTGAAGCAGAAAGGGAATTTATGTTCAGCTAGAAGGTAGCAGGCAGTATCCACTTCCATTCCTTTTTCAAGATGTACATCAGCAGGAAGTAGAATTTCTTTCGTCCCGGTGATATTTGCATGAAGAGTGTAGGAAGGTGGGGAAGCTCTTAGGGTTCCTGCTTGTCTTTCCTTTGGCAGCTCCTGGTGTGAAGGAGTTTTGATGGATTTGCTTGTGATGGATTGACTCCATTTGGAGTCTAAAACTATAGGAAGCAAAGGAAGAGAGTAAATGAGGATACTTATTTTAATTTTGCTCTGAATCAGCAATTAAAGCCTTAAGAATGTGTGTGTGGTTTTCATGGGAGAGATTTCTTTAAAAAGCCCCTTTTTTTCTCTCTTTTGCCTGGTAACAGAGCTTGATGCCCCCAGCCAGGTGGAGGCCAGAGACGTCACCGACACCACCGCTCTCATCACGTGGTCCAAACCCTTGGCTGAAGTTGAAGGCATAGAGCTCACGTACGGCCCCAAGGACGTTCCAGGGGACAGGACAACCATTGACCTCTCTGAAGATGAGAACCAATATTCCATTGGGAACCTGAGGCCGCACACAGAGTATGAGGTGACGCTCGTCTCTCGTCGAGGGGACATGGAAAGCGACCCTGTGAAGGAAGTCTTTGTCACAGGTAAGGGGCTGGGAAGGGGACACAGGGACCACCCATCCTCCTGTGCTGTTTGTGTCTTGTTGCTGGAGTTGGCAGTCACTGATCCACACAAAATCAGCCCAGTTTTAGAGGTCCATGAAAGTAGAGAATGATTTCCTGTGCCTTTCATGCCTTGTTGGCGCACCAAAATATTTAGACTCCCCCACAGGAATCTAAATGTATTTTAAAAATGGGAATTAGGTTATTGTCTCTCCTACCCTAAATCCCTGCTTCAAAAAGCAAATTCCTCTGGATCATTTGTCTGTCTGATGAGCTAAATGTCTTCCATAGCTCCTATTCCATCTTATCTCTCTTTGCCTAATTAGTTCAGAAGCAGAGAATTGGGTTTTTTTCTTATTCAGTTCTGTAAATATTTCCTGTCATGCTTTTATAAATTTACTGTGCTCCTCAGCGATCTTGGGAATGTTTTTGGAAAGTGTGGGTCCTTTAGCAGGTTATCGAGGCTTGATGCATTGAGAGAGCTGAGAATTACATCCCTTTTCATCCTAAAATACAGTTGTTATTTTGGAGCAGGATTTGAGGCTACAGTAGGTGTGAAAAATGAAAGCTCATTGAATTTCTCTATAATATGCACCTTTTTTTTGGAGACTTAGAGTTCCTTCTAGCCATGAATGCAAGATGTTACTGAACAGAAATTCCAGAGATGACCAGTTCTTTGTTCTTTTTTCCTTTTGAAAGCTGAGGTGTTTCTAAAGGAAAACAGTATTTTCATCCAAATATTTTTTCCAGAAATTGGTTTGTATAAAAAATAATTAGTAAAATTGAAAATGTTATTTTTGTCTCAGGAGACAGAAGTTAAATTTCTTGAACTGAAGCCTGTGATCTCTGCTTTTCACGCTAGAAGAACTCTGGTTGTTGTAGTTAAGACATAACAGGAATCATGTGAGAGGAAACTTCATGGGTCATTTCACCTCCTGAAAAGCACTGTCACAAGAGACTGCTGTCAGAAGAGAAATATTTCTAATTGTTTATTGATTGCTTGGTTGTTTCCAGACCTGGATGCTCCAAGGAACCTGAAGCGAGTGTCCCAGACCGACAACAGCATCACCCTGGAGTGGAAGAACAGCCATGCCAATGTCGATAATTACCGAATTAAGTTTGCCCCCATCTCTGGTGGGGACCACGTGGAGATCACGGTGCCCAAGGGCAGCCAGGCCACAACCAGAGCTACACTCACAGGTAGGGGAATGGAGAGATTGTCACCAATGTCACATTGTTTGTGTCACCCCAGGACATGGAGAAAAAATGTCCTTGTGGTCACTACACATTAGAGGTACAAACGGGTTGCAAATTTTAAATTAGATGTTAGGAAGGAATTGTTCCCTGTGAGGGAGGTGAGGCCCTGGCACAGGGTGCCCAGAGAAGCTGTGGCTGCCCCTGGATCCCTGGAAGTGTCCAAGGCCAGGTTGGACGGGGCTTGGAGCACCCTGGGATAGTGGAAGCTGTCCCTGCCCATGGCAGGGGGTGGAAGGGCATCTTTCATGTCCCTTCCAACTCAAACTATTCCATGATTCTATGATTTTGAGTAGACCAAATTGAATTAAAATCCATGTGAAATGGATTTACACACCTGCAGATGGATAACCAGCCAGCAGAAGGTATGGAACCATTTCACTTCCACGTGCATTCCTGAATCCAACGAGTCAGTTCCCGTAATTCTAAGCAGCCTTGTGGAAGTGGCTTCACATCCCCAGCTCAAAAGGCATTTTCACGTGCTAGGGGTGGGATTCACTGGTGCCAGTCTGCAGCTTGTCAGCTGGAGGGTCAACAGAAACCTCAGTTCTCTGCACAGAGGAAAGCAGATTTCATACCTTGCATCCATTCAGCCTTCCTTATGCCAACAAATGCCTGCAGGCATATTCCATGGACAGGAACTCAAATTTCTTCTCCTCATCTCGTAGGTTTGAGGCCTGGAACTGAATATGGCATTGGAGTGACAGCAGTGAGGAACGACAGGGAAAGTTCTCCAGCTACCATCAATGCTGGCACTGGTGAGTGTCTTGAACCCCTCTGGCCTCTGGAGGAGGCAGCAACTCAGCTGGAGCCACTCTTACCTTCCTAAGAGATGCTGGAAGAGATATTTCAGAAAGTTCTTGATTTCATTTTGCTACATTTCCCCTCAAGGAAAAGAAAAAAATTTCCCCAAAGGTCTTGACCTCTGAGTCTGACTTATTTTTCCTGTTCCTCTTAATGTTCTGGGAGTTTCATCTCCAGGTAACCTTAATGATAATTGCACTTACACTGATCACTCTGGCCATCTTCTGTCTGTGAGAGTTCCTGGCAGGAATGGTGGTGTCCAAAACGTTGATGTGACAAAGAGTGGTTGCAGTACTCCTGACTGGCCTTCCAATCCAGAATTTTTCTCACATTATCCCTCTTCCCTGAGGTAAATTAACTGAAGGCTTTACTTCTGCTTCTCAAGTGTAAGTGGGGGAAATTTGTTCTGGTTTTGTCTGTAAAGGAGAACATCATCATCCTCTACCCATTTCAAAAGGTCCAAAAGGTGGGCAGACCCTGAGCCAGACACGCAGTGGAGATGTTACTCTACAGATGCCTGGAAAACTGTCTCAGAACAGTTCAGAGACACCTCAACTTTGCTTTTTTTCACCCTGTAGATCTTGATAACCCCAAGGACTTGGAAGTCAGCGACCCCACTGAAACCACGTTGTCCCTTCGCTGGAGAAGGCCAGTGGCCAAGTTTGACCGGTACCGCCTCATTTACACCGGGCCCTCCGGGAAGAAGAGCGAGGTGGAGATCCCTGTGGACAGCACCTCCTTCCTGCTGCGGGGGCTGGATGCAGGCACGGAATACACCATCAGCCTGGTGGCTGAGAAGGGCAGGCACAAAAGCAAACCCACCACTGTCAAGGGTTCCACGGGTGAGTAACAGCTTTTGATGGTCACTGGGCAAGGACTGGCCTGGGGATAACTTCACCTGATCTTCTAATCCATACCTGGGGAAAAGCCTGCAGAGCAGACAGCTTTGCCAGCATGAGAGACTGAAGGATAGCTCTGTATTTCCCTCCCTGCTGTGTTCACCTCCACGTTCTCAATGATTTCTTGCTCATCCTTTGAGAGGCCTCACAAAGAACTCAGCCACGGGTCCTGCATGGGTGTAGAGCTCATCCTTTGTTTTAGACGAGGCTGGGTATTTTTGTGCATCATGTCTTCTAATGTGTTTTGCTTTCTACAGCCAAAAAAACAAACAGGAAGAGCAACCAGAATGTGTTTAACGTTGTTTGTTCCAGCCTAATTGATTCTCTTCACAGCAGGCCATCATCCCTCAGCAGAGTCAGTGGGGCTCTGATGTTGCCCTGTTTCAGTTTTCTCATCTAAAAGCGGGAAAGGCTCCTGCCCCAGTCTGGTTCCAGCCACCATTTCCACTGGGTACTGTGACTTACATTTGTCTCTTTCTGCCATCTCCATTTGTGCAAACCACTCCCACTGACCAGTATCAGTGGACTTATTGAACAAGATTTTATCCTTTGTGAAACACCTTGACTCAAAGTTTGTTGCATATAGAAGTATATCTCAGTGTAGAACACAAGTAAGTCCTGAATCTTTAGGTTTCTCAGTCTAAATCCTGTGAGGCAAAGTTTTAACTGCTCTAAGCAAGCAGAGACAGTGAAATCAGAATCAGCTGGGCTACAATTATCGTCCTTAGCAGATACCAAAGTGCTTATCCTTTTCTCCCCAAAGACCATCTGTGAGGTGAGCACATGCCAGACGTTGTGGATTTTACAAATTAATAACTACATGGCTTAAATTATCATAGCTGCTTCTTATTCCCTGGCAGCGTTCATGCCAGCACAACCTCTGAATGCTTTATAGAGACAGCAATCCACCAGAGAGGTACATGGTCTGGAAACCATCAGTCCTGAATGAGTTGTTTGATGCCTAAGTCAGGCCTGTGTTCAATGCAGGGAAAAATTAGGAAGCCTTGAGGCACATAAAGAAAAAAAGGAAGCTGAAGGTTTATGTGAGAGGAGTGAGTAGGCTTCAATTTTCCCAACTTTCTCTGCTGGAAGACTGAGAGGTTTCAAAGAAGTCTGCAGAGATGGTGAACAGGCAGAAACAATGTGCTGTGGAATCTCACAGCCTGCTCCTTCCAGCACCAGCTTCCAAAGCTTCACAAGGTGGCTTCTTTTTCCTGGTTTGCCTTTTATTTTTTTTCTTTTCTTTAGAAATACCTTCATCTGGCTGCTGTATTTGTTTTCTGTCTTTACTCAGAGCACCAGTAAACAAAGAGGGCTCTGCAGTGGGCTCCTGGGAGCAGCAGTTGACATAACCTGGCTCTGTGACCTTTCTCCTGCATAGGAATGGACAAATCCAAACACAGAGCACAGGGAGCAGAAATTCTCTGGAAGACTGGGCGGTACAAGACAAGTGGTCTCTTCAGTTTACTTTTCCATCTACCCTCAAGACACTCCTCTTTATCCATGTTCCAGCGCTTGGGAGGTCCCAAGCCCTCAGGCTAAGCCAAACAATCTTGTTTTGCCCTCTCTTGCAGAGCTCTGAGGGACCTTGGGTCCATTGCACTGCTGGGGAGGGTGTTTGGAGCAGGCAGGGAGAGAGGGATGAGTGAAGTGGGAAATGGCAGCAGCACAGCCAGGACTGGCCTGGCTCTTCCTGGCGGGAGGAGGAGACAGTCCTGCTGCTCAGAGGGTCTGTGCCACCCCTGCTGCTCAGCCAGAGACTGCAGAACGGCTGAGAGCTTTTCTTTCCAGCTTCCTTTGCTCCTGCACGTTGCCAGTTTTTCATCTCGCACTCTTCCCGTGCTCCTGGTGGCTCAGTCAGGCCAGCAGGTGTTCGAGAGTTTCCCACACATCATTTTTATTTGCTTGCATAGTGGTTTTTACAGCGCTGAGGGTGAAGCTTCTTTCAGCTCCAGAGCTGGAAATCTCCTGTTGGAGCCTTTTCTCCTCCCTCACACTCTTCCTGTTCTCTGTTATGTGGATCAACTCTCCTTACACAGGCAGCTGAAACATTCAGAGCTCGTGAACCTCTACCAAAGGACACATCACAAAATCTTCCATAGTGCAGGATGGCAGCCACCGTGGCTGCTGTCTCTTCACAGGAATGAAGTGCAGCTCAAGTGACAAAGTCTTTTTGAGCTGATATCCCTGATCCTGCACTCAAGGGATGGCAAAGATTACAGAGTGAAGTTTGCTAAATTTTGCTGAAAGGAAAGACTGAGTATTTCACATTTCCATTGGCTTGTTTGTCTTTGTAGCTCTGTAGTGTAACCCTAGTGCAGGCATTGAGTCCTGGCCCGGAGGAGCTCCCTGGCTCTGGGAGTTTTCTTACCCCAGATGCTTCAGGGATGCAGGAGAATTCCCTGAGGGACCTTGAGGTCCTGAGGGGAACAGACCACACAGCTTTAGTGTCTCGTGGTGTGTGAATACAGGAGCCTGCAGCAGTTTTGTGCTGGAGTACATGGAAATGTCACAGCAGAGCCCTTCCTGCCCAGAGAACCCCTGGGTGCTGGGATTGACAGCCTCCAAACCAACACTTCCTATAAAATCCAGGTGTGTGGATTGGCTGAGAGCAGCACTCTGCTCCTCTGGAAGCTGTGGCTGCAACACATTTCTGTTATTAAGGAGGTATCACAAGGGTCCCACCTGGCATTGCACTGAGGTTTGACTCAGAAATTAAAGAAAATGAGGCATTTTACTCCTTGGAGGGACCTTGCGTTGAGAATGCCCCAGGAGAGCAGCAGCTCATCTGTAGGGTGGGCACGTAACCCAGCTCTGAGCAGCTGAGCACTCAGACTGCAGCTTTGTTCTCTCCTGCTCCACTTCTGGAACCCTGCCTGCAGAGCACAGTGTGGGGCCTGGAGCAGGATGGATGGCAATACATCAGGGCTGAGGGGCCTGGGGAGATAAATGAGTGAGCATTAGAGAAACCAAGAGCCAAGCTCAAATTCCTCTACTGAAGGACCCAGATTGTGCAGCAACTGTTGATGAATCGTGGATGTGATACTGTCCTGCCTCTGGAAGTGAGTTTGTACAGCAGAGCATGGCTTGGAGAAGTAACTTTTCCATTCTGCTGAATGTTTCTCAGAAGATTTATGCTGTTTACCAAAGGCCCTTGTCCATGTTGTGCGTCAGTCCCTCTTCCTCTCCTGGCTTCTCCAAGGCTCAGATTGCGCCACCCTTTTTTATACAAACTCAAAGAAACATTAGCAAGAACGGTGAGGTGAGCCAGTTCCATGGGAGAGCGCAGTGCTGACCACCGGGAAACTAAACTTGCCAGGGAAGATTGTCCATTTGTTCAGCTGAGCCCTCCTCTGAGAGCACCTGGAGCCTGAGGTCAGGATGAGGGTTTTTAGTGGTAGCTACTCCAGTATTGCTGGCTTGTGATGTGCTGCAGCGGTTTCTTCGTGAAATTCAGAGGGGCACAGGCACTGTAAGCCCAGTTTAATCAGCTGGTTAAGAGAGGGGAGAGTGGTTTAGGAAAAGGGGACTAAAAAGAAACCTCGGTGGTCATCATGTCTCACATGTCCCCATCGAGAGATGGGGGAAATGGCTGAGAGCCCCTCTTGGGGAATGATATAAAATCCCAGATTCAGAAGCAAGAAGTGATACACAGTACTGCTTGCTCTACCCCAAGAAGCTGGGGAAACGTCCTGGCAGCACACGAGCATCCTTTTTAGTAAAATCACCAGTGAAATATTCCAGTGGAATTCCTCAAAAGGCCAACACCACACCACAGACATATTCAGGCCAGGCTCAAGAGATACTGAGCTATTTCCCAAGCTGCCAGTGAGAAGTATTCCAGCCTGGGAAGGAGTGTATGTTTGTTATGCATCCAGTTTCCCTTTTACACAGCTTTCAGCTGTGTTCATTCATCTCACCACTGAATCATTCTCTGGCTGTCACCCACCCACCTAAAGCTCCCAGAGCTCTTTTTTTTTTCCTGCCCATCTATTCCCCTCGTTGTTAAATCAAGTGTTGGAGCTCCACTGCTCTTGTTATTCTACAGTTTGTTTGTTTTGCAAATTTCCATTATCTGTTACAGCATTCTGCCTGCTAAACAAGGAACACTGATCCTATCTGTGGTATCAGAGTATTTTCCATGTATTCATATCATTTTCATTTTGCTATTTGTTTGTTTGCACACAAAGCCACACATTCCCCTGATACACGTGAATTTAATGTGGGGTTTACGTGTATTAATATCTGTGAGGGAAACCACTCTTTCTCACGCACAAATTCATTTGTGGAGTCATTAAGTCCAAGGTAATATTCAGGATTACATTGCCTGTGTTCCATGGGACAACCTGTACATGGCAACCTCCCATGTAGCTGCCGAAGTTGGCACAATAAAATAAACCCACTTGTGAATCCAGCAAAGTTCTGGATTCAAATCCCACAGAGGTGGTTGGGCCCTCAGGTTTTTTATAACACAGCTGAGCTGCTGCTGCATTTTCCATCCAGATTGGAGTAACCAAATCCTTGTGTGGCTGTGCCAGAACTGGCAGGGACCTGGGAGAAGCGTGAGGTGGTCAGGGAAAATGAGGGAAAAGGAGAAGCCAGTTTTGACTGATCTTACACAGGGTGCTCTCACACATCCTCAGTCTATCAGGAGTGTAATGCCACCATAATTTTTTCCCCCTCTTGTATTCTTGAATGTTTTATCCTCAGTTCCCAGTTCAGGGTTCATGGCAGGGTTTTGTCCTCAGTTTCCAGTTCAGAGTTCAGTTTCCCAGGGGACCATCCACGCACGGAGCTGTCCCTGTGGGATGCACTGCTGTCCTCTCCTCCCCGCTGGGCTGCCCACTCTTGTCTTCAGCAGAATCCCTCCCAGTAAAGCCCAACCACCTCTGTGCCTCTTGAGCGGACAACTTTAGGCTAAACAAGTGCCAGTGCTCCCGATGCCATCATTTTTTGCCCGTTCCCAGAACAGGGAAGACCTGCTTGGCGCCTGCTGATGCACAAGCAGCTGGGAGCTGCAGAATGGTTCCAAGCCTTCCTGCTTTGTTCCACGAGCTCAGCAGCCCTGGAGCAGTCAGATAACAGTTCTGACAGTGGTTTGCTGGGAAAGAGGGGATGATGACAGAGGTGAGCATTGTAGCTGTGCTGGTATGCTGGAAACATGGTTATCTCCAGGTTGCAGCAAGTAGGGCCTGTTCAGGTCATGTCTGGGGTGATTTAAGGGCAGGTCTTACGTAAATCAAGAATATCAATGACATATGTAAATACGAATATTTATATTATATATAAATACAAATCACTCTTTGCCTTACAGGCTTCTCTCCTTCCCGGAGGTGAGCAGAAAACAATGTTTTCACACCTGTAGCTGACCTGAGAGTGTATTTACAAGATAACATTTCTGCATCTATTTGAAAACATTTCTAATTGATTTTGCTCCTCTGAAAATGCATTTCTTTGTGATGTGTGTGTGAATCTGGAGACACGTAATGAATCCTGAGTACGTATTTGTGCTGGGCTGATGGATGGTGCTCAATGACTTGCTCCCTCTTAATTGAATGCAAGTGGAGCATGAAAGCGAGGAAGTCACCGAGGTGTGAGATGATGTGGGCTCCCAGTAATGAGGAGATAATTCTGCATGTCAGAGAAATCCCCTGCCTGGTGCCTTGCAGCTGGGATCACACATTCCCTGTCATCTCCACAGCTCTCAGATTTCCAGAATCTGACTGTTTGACAGGATATATCTGTAGATCATTCAGCATGTTGAAAGCCAGGGCTTTCCCCTTTCCATTCCTTGGGATCTCTCATAAGAAATATTTTTTTAAGTTCTTTCTACCCGAGATTTTAGGTAAGGATGTGTGTCCCTTTCCCCTTCTTTTGCATGTCTCACAATGGGTAACTCCTCCGAGCCTGTTTTTGGTTGGAGATGAGGAGCCTTAGCATGTTTCTGCTGTGATCTCTCACCCCAGGTTTGGATGTGTTGGTGGTATTTGGCATGAATTCCCCTCATGGTTTGTTGTCAGGAGCATTCACTGATGGGTGTAGGAAAGAGAAAGGGCATGTTTGGATACTTAGGGTGCCGATGAGACGTAAATGAGCAAAGTTCTTCGGAAGTAACCAAAGAGAACGGATTTACATCAGCTGAGGATGTGTTGTTCCCTGCTGGAAGCATTGGACGATGATCTCAAAGGTCTTTTCCAACCTAGTTCATTCTGTGATTCTGTGATTCCAGCTCATCTCTGTGTTTGCTGGTTTTTGCTCTGGATCTGCTGCTCAGGGTGGCTCTGTGAGAACCAGGCTGTGCTTTCTGATGCTCCCTTTGCTCGAGACCCGGATTCAGTCTCCAAAACCAGCAGAACTCCTCTGTTTGCTTTGTTTTCAGAGCTCCTCAATGCACACAGAGTGTGTTGGAGCAGGTGTCAGCTGTTGTTTGGGAAGTTACTATCAGGAAATTTTAACTTGCAATTTACCTCTGTTTAGCACTTCCTGTCACCATACCTGGAGAATCGATCAGTGAAACACGGTTTGATCCTCCCAGCCCTGCACCTCCCCAGCTCAGTTATTTAATATCCCCCAGCCCTGGGGCTCCTGCTCTGCTTTTGGTGCCCCCTCACCTGCCCAGCTCAGAAGCCACTGGTGCTCTTCGTGACCTTCACGTAACCCCCAGGACTTTCAGCAGTTTCACCCTGTCCTGGGCAGCACAGGATGAGGTATTTTATCAGTTCCCTATCACTCTGAAAGACCTGTCCAGTTTAAACAGAATGTAGGAAATTCTTTTGGTGGGAAACCTTCAAGAAACAGAAATTCCCAGTCTCCCAGCTGGCACACAATTCCAGATTAACCTCCGTGGAAGCACTCAAGGCCAGCTCTCTTGGTCCCTGGAAGCTCTAGCTACTACAGGTATTTTCCATGGTTTCATAGCCATGTGTTCCTTTTCTGTTTCGAAATCCAGAACTTCATTTCCATATGGCTTTGGTACAGATTTTAGGCTTTGTGAGTAGTGCTTTTCCTCTTGGTTGGTTTACTCTTCCTTTTGCACGGGATGAAACACTTCTGGAATGAGAGCCTTGGGCTGTGCAGCATGGCCAATGCCTCCTGCAGCTTGGAAGGTGATGCAGCATCAAATCTCTCTTTTCAAATGGCATGCAGAGAGAGACGTTGATGCATCAGGTGTTGATGAGGAATGTGGACACAGCGAGATGCTGCAGGTGCTTGTCTGGATTGTGGTCAAACACGGGAGGAGTTTGTAGCATTGGCATGGAAGTGGTGATGTCGGAGAAAAAAAAGAAAGATTGTGACACACTGGGAGTTTACCTTTCCAAAAACTCCCACCTCCTACCCCTACTCCATTAATATCATGAGGTAACAGGGCTGAGTTCCATAATGACCGAAGTACCTGGGTGTGAGTGCAGCTGTGGAGACAAAGGACTGTGCCTGTCCACCCCTCAAAACCAAATTCCCAACACAAGGTAAAATATTTACATAGAGACACAAAGTCTCACCTCCTGGTGGTTTGTTCTCTCTCTCTTTTTTTTTTAATGAGAAACATCATCCCTTGATGTTTACCACGACACTGTGATTGATTTGTCATCCCTGCTGGATGCTGGGTGGCTGAGGCTTTTGCAAGTCCCCAGCAGTGCTGTTTGGTGCATGATTCCACAGGAGAATCCCTTGGCCTCTGGAGAGCATGAGGGGGTTGTTTGCATTTCTGTCTCAGACGTGCATGAGAAATGGCAGGAAAAGGAGCTCTGCATCTCGGAGGAGAATGAAACTGAGCATTTTCAGAGAAATCTGAATTGTTTTTAACCTGTGGTGGTTCCTGCATTACTTATTATAACCAAGCTTCTACTTAAAAGATTTAACCTCACTCTAACTTTAGTTTCACTTTCATTTTAAGGAAATGTGGTTGTTTTATTTGTTTCTGTTGCCACCAACAGATCATGATTTCTGATACAATCAGTTCCCTTTCTGTTTCTCTTTCCCAGATAACAGTCCTGTTTTGACAGGATTCCTATTTTACCTCAATGAATCTTCTTTCTGTTCCTGATAATGGAAGACAGCTCTGGATTAATGCACTTCTTTTATTGTTGCTGAACATAGCCATTATGTCATAACCAATCTCTTTCCTTCTAACAGGATGGGAAAAGCTCAACAAAACTTGAGTTCCTGAATAGCAGCAATTTACTGATTTCTTAATGAATTTTACTGAAGATCATTGTGATCTGTGAGTGCTCAACCTCTGAAAATCCAGCCCCAGCTGCCTGTCTAAGGCTTTGAGCAGTCCTACAGAAATCACTCTGGTTTTACAGGGAGAGACTTTATATGAGTGATGCTGCTGAGCCTAATTTTTGTTTATTCCAGGGCCCCCTTAACTTCTGTATTCAAATGTGCATAAATTGACAAATCAGATCCACTTCCCTTCATGCAGCATCCCTTAACGAATTCTCAGTCATGCAGAGTGGGATTATTCACAGGCACTCTGTTCTCTCTGTAACACTTACGTGTCAGCAATTCAAATAAATCAGAAGGGTGCTAGAAAATCATCAGAGGCCACAGGTCAGTGATAAGAGCACACAGGAGTTTCCAGGTAGAAAAGTCAGGCAGTACGTTCTCATTTTCCCATATGACTATTAATGTTGAGAAATCAGTTTTATCTTCTTTGTAACAAAGAACTTTCCGTTCTTGCTGAGCAAATGACCTCAACTTTCAGATTTAACAGCATCAGAGTTACCTCTGATGGCTCCCAACTTCCTTGGCCACCTCTGTGGGGCGTTTGTGAGAATGTTCATTTCTGTGAAGGAACATTTTGATTTTAGATTAATATCAGTAACTCTGGAAGTCCTGTCTCCACTCACAGGAAGGTTTTGTGGGCAGAATAATGTGCTAAGGGAAGGCAAATCCATTAAAGACATGCAGACATGGAGGTGTTTTCCTCTTCTTTATTGTTTTGTATTAGAAATAGTTTGGAGGTATAAGCAGTGGATGCAATTAAAAGCATAAATATCTGAATCCCAGCTACTCTGAATTGTGTCTTTCCTACCCCTACAACACAGTTACCTCAGAATGGCAAACACTGAGTAAAGTCGTTATAGTAATACCTACTTATCTCATAGGAAGTTGTAATTAATGTTGACAAAACACTCACAGGTGTAAGGTTCTCTATGAGCTGCTTTCTGTGAGCAGTCTCTAAATATTTATTAATTATTACAGTCCTTTTCTCACTGGTCTGTTTTGCCATGTCTACAAAGAGACTTTGTTGTAGTTATCTGGGGCAGCTGGGAATATAAATGTGTGTGGGGGGCATCTCTGTGGCCCTGATTACCCGTGAAATTCATTAACACGGAACCTCGTTAAATAATCCGACATCAGCTCCGCTCTGTAACCCGAGTAACGGATTGACTCTCTGTCCTTATCCAGAGGAGGAACCTGAGCTGGGAGAATTATCGGTATCAAAGACTGGCTGGGATGGTTTCCAGCTCACCTGGACAGCAGCCGGCGGGGCCTATGAGAGCTTTATCATTCAGGTGCAGGAGTCTGGCAACCCCGAAGAAACCCGGAATGTCACGGTCCCGGGGGCACTGAGCTCTGTGAATGTCACCGGCCTCAAGGCCAACACTCCTTATAACATCACCCTTCAGGGGGTCACTCGGGGCTACAGGACCAACCCCCTTTCTCTTGAGACCACCACAGGTATCTTTCCTCCAGCCCCACGTTCTTTCCCAACAGGGATGTGAGCCAGAGCTCTTCCGAGTGCTGGGCAAATCCTGCTCTCTGGCTCAGCCTTGCATGGGGGGTGCCCTGAGCTCGTTAAAGCTTGGCTGGACATCTTTGGCATGGAATTGCCTCCTGGTCAGGCTTTCCAGCCAGGGCCTCAGTGCCCTGGTGCAGCCCTTCCCTCTTTTAGGAATGCTTTCCCCTCCCAACTCAGAACAGCTTTTTTTGTTCCCTTTCCTCACTCACCCGGCTGACACTAACAGCAAACCCAGCTGGCTGTTGTACCTGCTTGGGAAAGGCCAGGTTGCCTGGTAAAATGATGAAATTCTTTTCTCTGTTAGCCCAGACAATCAAAGCCTGAAAGTGTGTTCAGTTCTTACCCTTCAGAAGCTGCCTCTGAAATTCTGCAGTAGCTTCTGTGTGAATTCAGACTCAGCGTGGTAAAACTGTGTGTATCTGACTTGGGGCAAGGACAAACACCTTCTATATGTTCTCATAAAGGAAAGGACACAAATTAATTCTAATAAGACTAATAAAATACATTGAGCTATCTAAGATCATTAAACAGTCTGATTGGCCTGAAAAAGATAGCACAAAAGATCAAATTCAGCAGAGCTACCCTGGCATAAAACTGGCCTGAAAGGAGGAAGGTGAGCTCTGCTTCATCAGGAGCTTGCATGAAACTCATCAAAAGCCCCAAAATAATTTTCTGGCTGATCATGTGAAAGGCAACAGTTTTAATAAGAGCTTATCACAAGCTTTGACCATGAGAGATAAGTGTATATTTACATCTCTGCTGTGTGGCTCTCTGATCCTCCCAGGTGTTGTGATCGCTGGTCATGAACAGAGTGTGAATTAATTGGCACTAAAGGGGCACCAGTGGCCTTTCCTTCAGATAATTTCTTGTAGACAATTTCTGCTGCCTCTGGGCTTCCCTACAGCCCTTTGCAACCTCCTGTCACTGTGAGATAGCCAGAGCTGCATCTTCCCAGATTCCCCCAAGCCCATATTACCCAGCACGGAAGGGGATGAAAGCACCTGGAAGAACTAATCAGAATTAAACCATGAAGTGCAGCAGAGCTTGCTTGTTTCTGCAGTGCTTTAAGCAGCCTGGCTTGGGCTGGAATGTGTCTGTGCTATGTCCCAGTAACAGTGCTGAGCTTGGAGAGTCCTCGCTGGGAGCTGGGAGCAGATGCCCGTGGAAAACAGAGCAATGTGCTGGACAAAGGAGACAAAGCAGGGAGCACATCATGGGTGTCCTGCCGAAATATGCGATGTGCCCCTTCCTCTCACCCTCATGAAAACAGCAGAAAATGCCCTGCTGAGGTTTCCCCTTCCCTTTCTGGGTCAGGCTCAGCACCAGGCTTTTCAAAATCTTCCCTTCTGGGGATTTCCAATTGTCAGAAATATCTGAACCTTCCTGTAACGCTACGGGGATGTCTGCAGAGAGGAAGAAACCCCACGGCATCTCGCCCTGTTTTGCATTTTGGCTCCAGCTCCAAAATTACAAGCCAGCTTTCATAGGCTTAAGCTGAAAAGGAAAGTGGAAGAGTAAACAAAACACAAGATTTTCCTTTGGATAAAGCAACAGCTCTGGTTTTAGCTTCTGCTAAAACTGGAAGCTGTCTTTTCCAAATGCCCCAGGGGCATTCAAGAAAGTCCTTTAGCATCTGCTTTTATGCTCAGACCTCAAAGACATGGCTGCTCCTGCAGAGAAAGGGAAATGGCCATAGTTTTAAAGCTTATTTTATTTTTTTTCTTATTTAGTATTTTGCGACGCCTTCATTTGATTTCCTCCTCTTAGTGCCTGTCTGCTTGTAGCAAGCTTTTACTCACACCCTCTTCCCCAGCTCAGAGTGCTGCCAGCATGGCAGAGAGGCGCCTTTGAGAGCAGGAGGAGGCGCAGGGGGGCCCTTCTGACCGGTGTTGTTTCCCTCCCCAGGAGAGCAGCCCGGCATTGCTGAGCTAAGGGTTTCCGACACTACTCCCGAAAGCTTCAACCTCTCCTGGACAGCCTCCAATGGGGACTTCGACATCTTTACCATTGAAATTATTGATTCTAACAGGTTGCTGGAGCCCATGGAGTTCAACTTCTCAGGCAACTCAAGGACTGCTCATATCTCAGGGCTTTCTCCCAGCACTGATTTCATTGTCTACCTCTCCGGGACCTCTCGCGGGTTCCGCACACAGGCAATCAGTGCTGCAGCTACCACAGGTACACAAAACCTACCTCAGTGCTAACTCTGCTTCTCTTAACTCTTCCTTACAGGTTGTGCCCCTTTCCCTGCCCTCAGCTACCCCACCAGCCCACTCATTTCCTAATCCTCTCCCTCTACTCCTTCCGAGGAAGACCAGCCGGGGACATTGTGAGCTGTGGATGTTGAGCCACCATCCCATCCAGCAAAGTCAGGCACCCACATCGTGCTGGGATTTCATCCACACGATGAGTTCAAACATTAAAGTTGGGGCAGCCTCTGAGGCAGACGAGGAGCAAAGCAAATTTCCCAAGAACCAAGCAGGAGATGATTCCTGATGTTCACCTTCCGACCTGTGTTTGCATCTGTCACACAGCACAGAGCGGACACAGTTTCTCTCAGATAAGCTGATTTCTAGACACAGATTTACCCTGATTCTCCCAAAAGGTGTCAGGCACGTTTCAGTCTGTGCCAGCACAATCCTGCAAGGCACGTTCACTGCTTGAATTCGGCTTCAGTATTCAGGTTATATTGGGTGAGAGATTGGAAAAGCCCATTTGAGTTGATGTCAGAGAATGGAACAGGCAGGCATTGAGTTGTTGGCACATTGCACACCTCAAGGTTTTACAGCTGACAGTTTTTCCAGAAAAGCCAGGGAAGTCAAATGTTCAGGATGAGAGTGGAAAGTGAGGACTGGACTACAGAAGCAGGGCATTGTCACTGTAGGCAGATAATGGCTCATGTTGTGATCGTTTAGCACCTCCATCAAATTTTGCCCCTCTAGGAAAAGTTGCCATAGTGATTTGTCAGAGGAATGGAGCGATGTGGTCAGTGAAAGCAAAATATCAAATCTCAGCTATCAGATAATTTCGGTTTCCAGCAGCAGCAGACTGTGAATATCCTCATTTAATGACGGGTGGCAGGGTCAGGGTGACTGCAGGGGTATGGGAAACACAGGGAAGCACAAGGCTAGGTGACCTTTATGACCTGTGGTCATGCAAATTCAAACTTCTCTATTAATTTATTTTATTGCTTTGGCTTTTAATAATTGTGATACATTTCCGTTTGTTTTTCTTCCCGTAGTAGAGGAACCTCTCCTTAGCAAACTCAGTGTATCAAACGCTACCTCAGCCAGCCTGTCACTCACCTGGGAGGCACAGGACAAGGCCTTTGACCATTTTATTCTGGAAGTCAGGAACTCTGACTTCCCCTTGGACTCCCTGGTGCTCACAGTGCCGGGGGATTCCCAGCACTCTGTAGTGACCAACCTCAAAGCTGCCACTAATTACACAGTCCAGCTCCATGGGGTAATTGATGGGCAAGGTGGGCAGACCTTGACAGCCGTGGCAACCACAGGTATTTTTCACTGTTCCACCTTCCAGGTTTGCTTTTTATTCTCCTTTCTCTTGCTGTCCACCCAACTGCTCTAAAAAGTGGCTCCAACTCATTGTTCCTTTGGGGAATTGTAGGGAGAATGACCATGAGGGGAGGCTGGAATGCATGGAGAGGGCTTGGAAAAAGATCTGAGGCAATGGAAAAGGCTGAAAAAGTGCCCCCAGCATTAAGAGAGCTGGTAGTAAACCATGATTGGTTTCCTTATATATACACACCTGCCTGCAAGTTCAGTGTATATATAATTGCCTTGCTCCAGATGATTGATGTTTTTCACTCAGCATCTTTGCCCTTGATCTTGAACGGAGTTGTTCACCCCATCCTCACTTGCTTTGCTGGCGGTGGGAGGCCTTCATGTGGTTCTCAGCCTGCAGAGGCACCTGCATGTCAGTTTTGTCCTCCCTAAACCCAGATGTCTCCCAAGGCATTTGCGTCTCTGCTGGGAGTTTGGTGCAGCATGCGAAATGATCAACCCAAACTGCATGGAGTGGTCTGGCCACCACCTGCTGGTTCTGATATTTTTTCTCTGCCCAGAATTTTAATGTTCTCAGCACAGAGCAGGGCTCAAAAAGCAAATTCTCCCTTTCTTGGTGGCCAGCCCACCACTCTGTCCCTTGCATTGCTCCCTTTGAGTGTCCACGGCCTGTCTTGTTCCCCTGGGCGTCAGATCTTTTCCCATGGTGGTGGTGATTCCAGGATGGCAGGAAATCACTAAGACTTGCCTGAGGATATGATTCCAGCTCATTTTGCATGCAGCATTCCTGGGAGTCAGGCTGTCATGACGGGAATGTGCCTGACGGGATGCAGGTGGCATGTGAAGGAATGTGGCCGTGCCAGGATGAGGTTGGAAAGGCTCCGTTTGCCCTCTCCGAGCTGCATGTGGGGCTGAGGGCTCCATTTTGCTGGGTTTTCCACCCAAACCGGTTTGCTTCGTGGATATTTCCTCATCTCCTTGCCTGTCTTCAGGAGCTCCATGGTGGCACCTTCCCTGCTGGCCATGAAGGCATCCATGGTCACTGGCTGATAGCATGACATCTGTGACATCTGTGTCCTTAATCGGGGCCACTTCCATTCACCTCTTCCCAGACAATTCCAGAGAAGGAGGTGGATTACTATTTAAAAGCCTTGGAATGAGGAACGGGAGTAAAAGTTGGAACATCTTGCGGCAGTTCTTGTTTCAGCAGAGAAGATTTCACTCTTTCACCGCTCTCTCTGCCGGTGGGATGCCTCTCTCTGACTTTTCTCCCAGCATGGATCACTTTTCCGTCGTTATTTTTCTGTGTCTCACTGGCTGCATTTCCCAAGGTGTTCTTGGTTCCTACTCAATTGGCAACATAAAAGATAGAAAATCAGCCATAAACACAGGATTCTCTCCCCCTCTGACTCTTGGGTCGTGTTTGTTCTCTCTCTGGGCTTTAATGAAACTTGAATGATTTTTGTGCTAAGTGGAAGAGGTTTAAAAGAGAATGGGTAAGGAGCTCTCCCTCTCCTGAAGGACGCTTCTCTCCTGGCAGGACAGAGACGGGAATTTGAATTTCCTCCAGCAGAAAAGGAAAGTCTTTGCTTCTTAAGGAAGTGCCCTGACCACTGGTCAGGAATGAGAGCAAGAGCAGCGCTGTGGGGTTTATTGTTTATTAGACATTCTCTGATTGTGCCTAATCAGAGGATGAGGAACACCTTATCTGTGGAGTCCGTGGAGGTTTTGGCCTGAGATTAGTGCTGAGATAATCACTGTTAGGCCTGAAATACCTCATAAACCTCAGCACCCAAAAATAGAAGTATCTCCAGCTCCAGGCAACAGAAACACCAAACAGAACCTGAAGAGTGATTTCAAGGACTCCTGACTGAATCCTACTTTCTCTGTTTTGGAATTGCTGTGGGTCTGTATTCCCATCGAATTCCCAGTGTGGAATTCCTGCAATTTGTATGTGTATGTTGTTGGTGCTTCTGTAAACCAGGCTCACATTTCATTAGGCAAGATGAGTTTATTTAAGAAAATTTAATGACAAAATATAAATTAAAAGTCAGCACTAATTTCGGTAGCTTCTTTCCAAAACCTGAAAAAATAACTCTTGCAATGCTGCTTTTTAAAAATGATTTTATTTTATTCAACCACAGCAAAACAAGGTTGAAACATTATTTTTGAGCACCTACAACCCCCTCTCTGCTGATTTCCCCACCCCTTGGAGTACCGCTGCCTGTTCACCTGTGTTCCTTTCTCCCTCAGAGGCTGAGCCACAGCTGGGCACGCTCACCCTCACAAACGTTACCCCCGACAGCTTCAACCTGTCCTGGACCACCCGAGACGGGCCCTTTGCCACGTTTGTTATCAAAATCCGAGATTCCCTGGCGGCACGGGAAGCCCAGGAGCTCACGGTGCCGGGGGGCACCCGCAGCGCCCACATCTCAGGCCTCACAGACCACACTGCCTATGACATTCACATTCAGGGGACCACCAGGGCAGGTGTCCACACAGAGCCCCTCACTGCTTCTGTCACCACAGGTACCTGCTTGAAGCTTTGGAGTCCCTTTCTTGGCTCAGGGAAATGCTGATCCCAAAAAGGCTCTCCCCAGCACGGAGCGTCCCGCCAGCAGCAATGGGTTTGTTTGGAAATCTGGTGCACGGAGGGGTCAGAACAGGAATGTTGACCTTAAAAAAGTTCCTAGGAGCAGGATTAGTTTAAAGGGAGTTAAAAGACCAGGTTGGACGGGGCTTGGAGCAAGCTGGGACAGTGGAAGGTGTCCCTGCCCATGGCAGGGGTGGAACTGGATGAGCTTTAAGGTCCCTGGCAACCCAAATTATTCTGTGATCCCATGATCCTGTCATTAAGACCCTTCTGGAGCCTTTCTCCCATGTCTAATAATCTTTTTTAACGGCTGAAGTTTGAGGGAGAAATTTGCCTGATGCTCAGCAGTTGCATCAGACTGGACTGGCTTGTGGAACACCTCCTGTCCCAGGATGTTCCCTTCTAGACACCAACCCAAAATGTAAATCTTGGGGATTGCTTGATTAGAAGTAAACAAGATGCAAAAATATCTCTAAAGTGAGTAAATTTGAGCTGCATCTCTGGCACTCAAATGTGTAAATATTAATACATAAGGACTTCCAAACTATAATGCTTTAGGAAGGAATTTTTATGCTGAATTCTAACAAAACCCATTTCAGCCTTTGTGAAATGTCAAAAGCAAACCCAAAGCCCATTTCAGGAGAAGGTTCTGCCTTTAACTAACTGATATCTTCCGAAATGAGTGGAATTTGAGTGGTTGGAAGATTGGATGAATCAGCTCCTGAGTCAACAGAGCAAAGCTGGACAAATGTGGAGAAATACAAATCCCAATCCTGGGATGCAGGGTCAAGGCCAGGGCTTAGCAGAGCCACCTGATCTTCCTATTTGACTTGTCAGATTTTGAGTGAGCAAAATACACTGAGAATCTTGTGAAACTTTGGCCTTTTTTTTTTTTTTTTTTTGCTGAGACTTGATGGATAAATTTTGAAGAGTTTTCCACATCTTTTCACTTTGACAAATGTCACACCGGTGTGAGGAAAGGGCCCCTCAGTGGAATTCCTTTAAGTTATCAACAGAGCTCAGCAGCAGCTGATTTGCACTGGCTGTGACCTTGAGTGAATAACGTTCCTGTTCTGGCACCTCTGACCCCTCCAGCACTGAAAATTAAATCTGGAGATACTCATGTAAATAGGTAAAGAAGCAAAATACAGGAGTTGTGAATGCCCAAATTGAGTCTTGTCCCTAAAGCACTGATGGTGGAGAGAGGTGAAAAGAAATGAAAGCTTGATGTGTATCTAAAGCAGTTTTGGTTATGACTTTAAGAGTGCATGGGTAGTGGGAGAAATGTGCTTACACAGGGAGCTTGGGAGGAGTTTCAATGGAGTTTGTGAGGGGAAGTGCTGAGACATCCTTGAGGAAAATTCAAAATTGAGCTCCATTGAAAATCCTCATCTCATGGTCCTGGCTGTGCCCTTCTAGTAAATCCACACTAGGGAGAAAAATGGGATTTTTTGTTTGGTGGAATCTGTGACACTTTCTAATTCACAATTGTTTTTCACTTCTTTTTTTTTTTTTGTGTGTGTGTGTTTTTGCACCTTCCCTTCTTTTAGAGGCCATGCCCCCACTGGAAAACCTAACAGTGTCTGATATGAACCCCTATGGGTTCACAGTGTCCTGGATGGCATCGGAGAATGCCTTTGACAACTTTCTAGTAGTCGTGGTGGATTCTGGCAAGCTGCTGGACCCACAGGAGTTCCTCCTTTCGGGAGCCCAGAGAGAACTGAAGCTTAAAGGCCTAATTACTGGCATTGGCTATGAGGTTTTGCTTTATGGGTTTGCCAAGGGGCACCAAACAAAGCCCCTGAGCGCTGTGGCTGTTACAGGTATTTCAATGTGAGCAAATTGTTCCCTTCCACCCTTTTCTCTCTCGCTTTCCTTCTCACACGGAAGATGTTTCACACAAACCTTGGCTTTTGCATCCTTCTCTGCATCGTGGCTCCACGTAACTCCTCGGGACTGGGTTCACCAGTGGAATTCTGTTCCTTTTAACTTGATGTTTCCCTGTGAGGGATCCTGTGGAGGAGCATGTGGGGGCCTGAGGGGTGAAAGTTCCTTATGGTCTTGCAGGTACCTCTAACAAAGTCTTTAAAGAAGAATGGCTGCATGCAGAGCTCGTCCTGCTAACAGCTGGGCACATCAGCATCCTCCAACAGCATCATTCTCCAACTTGGCAGCCATCAGGGCCTTCAGGAAGAGCCATGGACTTCTTCCCATGGCCTCCTCTCTTTTCCTCTCCGTGTGGGTTCCACCCACAGTGGGATCATTGCCACCCTGAAACTGGCACCTCTCTCCTCAAACCAGCTCATGTTTCCAACCCCATCAGAGCTGCTGTTTCAGTAGCACTTGAGCTTTCTTGGGAAATCATTGCAGGCTGATTGTCCAGCCCCAGAACCATCAGTTCTCATCTGCACGTTGCTGCCTGGGCAGCAGTGATACTGGGGGGTCAGCTGGTGGGAGGTTTGAGAGGAGATAAATAGGAATGTGTGTGTGGAAGGAAGGATTGCATTGGAGGTGCTGCAGGACACAACCACTCCAGCAGCATTTCTCTGGGTAATGGTGCCTGGCCATACTGAATTAGAGGTGTTTTGCAGGTAATTAATAACTTACAGCTCCTGGGATCCTTTTGAACGGGTTCATTAATTAGAGGTCTTGCATTTGGGTTGAAGGGTGCTGTTTAAGAGAGGAATTTTCATGATTCCCCTTTGCTGTTTAGGAGCACAGTAAAGGATTCGTCTGATCAGAAGCATCACAGATGCCAGAAGTGCATGAAATAAGGGGTTTGCATGGAGAAAAAGAACAGAGGGAGGCCTGACAATGTTCCAGGCATGCGGTTCTGTAACAAGAGCTTGTTTTTGTTGGCCATAAAGGTGTCACACAGGTAGGGAGGGAGAAATGCCCAGGAAACTCACCTTTAGCATGTGTAACTCTGCATGTGGGAGACGAACCTGTGTGTCCATGCAGTGGATTTGCTGTTCCAGAGTGGAAGTTGGAATGGGCCTGCACACACTCACATTTATCCTGTTCTGTATAACACTAATATTTTTTTTTTTTTTGTAATAGCTGGCAGATTTCTCCCCTTGCTTTGAACTGTGGTCGGATTCTTGCAGTGTGCTATAGCCAGACCTCAGGCAGGTCTCTGATCAACTGATTAAAAAATCATTTCTTTTCCCCACTGCTATCTTCTCCTTTTTTAGAAGCAGAACCCGAGGTCGACAACCTTCTGGTTTCAGACGCCACTCCAGATGGATTCCGTCTCTCCTGGACTGCAGATGACGGGGTTTTCAACAGTTTTGTTCTAAAAATCAGGGACAGCAAAAGGAAATCTGACCCGCTGGAGCTGATAGTGCCAGGCCACGAGCGCACCCAGGACATAACAGGGCTCAAAGAGGGCACTGAATATGAGATTGAGCTCTATGGAATTAGCAGTGGACAACGTTCCCAGCCCGTAAATGCAGTAGCATCCACAGGTATTGTCCTTGCAGTGGGAAAAGTGTGGCATTCCCTGTTCCTTTCAGCATCTCCTTTTCACAGCCAGCTCGTGCTGCTCCTGAGGTGTCCTGAACTGTCTCCTGCATGTCCCTTGTCCGAGTCACTGGTTCAGCGTGGTGTGGTTATTTGTAACCAGTCTCAGCTTCCCAAGCTTCACCACTGTCTGTTTAATATGGTTTAATTGAATTACTTTAATGATCAGGAACTAGGCAGCGGAGTGTGGCAATTAAAGCTCTGTCTTTGAGGGCCAAGAAATACTGTCTGTGCATCAGCCTTTTTCAGTGATTTTCTGTGACTAATTACCTCTCAGCTCTGCACAACAATCTGCCTCCCTAGGAAAGGGTTATGACAAAATGAATTTACCAGAGCCATTGAGAAGTTTATTTATGGCTTGACCAGCAAAGGCCTAAGCACCATTAACTCAGACTGATCTTACCAGGAGCAACACATGCTCGGTAATTCAAATCGATTTGAGTTTCTTTGCAAAATCAAAGCTTTGATTTAGGTTCATAATTGAAGCGTTTCATTTCAGCGTTTTTGAATGAAGTGTTTCAATCTTTTTTCCCCACACCAAAATCGTGGTTTCATTCTGAAGCACATTTAAACCTGAAGCAGATGATGCAATGGCCAAATATGGCCTTTAAAAAACATTGAGCTTGCTGATGTGAAAATGTGGTAATTTGAAATCAAATTAATCATGGGAGGAAAGGAAAAGGAAGGGGACGGGACAGTGAGGGGAGATCTCAGTGAGGGCTGCAGCTCCTCCCGAGGGACAGCACCCAGGGAACGGCTGGAGCTGGGCCAGGGCAGGCTCAGGCTGGAGAGCAGGGAAAGGTTCTTCCCCCAGAGGGTGCTGGGCACTGCCCAGGCTCCCCAGGGAATGGGCACGGCCCCGAGGCTGCCAGAGCTCCAGGAGCGTTTGGGCAGCGCTGCCAGGGATGCCCAGGGTGGGGTTGTTGAGGTGTCTGTGCAGGGCCAGGGGTTGGACTGGATGATTCTGGTGGGTCCCTTCCAGCTCAGGAAATGATTCTAAGTCCCATGAGTGAGAAAACCAGCAGAAATTCCTAAAGGAGGCACTTGCCTGGCTGTACTCCAGGCAGCACCCAGGAACACGGCAGCAAGAGCTCAGTATTGAACAGCTTCTCCTGAAACAGCCTCACAGCCCTCACCCTCCACCCTGCTGTCCGTGGGGTCAGCTGCAAGCACAGAAAGGCCCCAGCTCCACTCCTGCCATCACATCCCTGGAACAAACAGCCAGGCCACCCTCACACTGCCCCGGACACTTCCATGCAGCAGAACCTGCATCCATCAGCAGCCCCCCTTGCCCAGGCTCCTGCGCGTTGACTCCTAACGGAGAGCGGTGTTCAAAGCCCACTGCACTTGTTAGCAGCATGTCCCAATCCTCACTGACTCCCAGGATCTTTATGGGAAGCCACTCAGAGTTATCATTTTCCTCATGACCAGGTCCCTGTGCAGCCCTCGCAGGGAGATTTAGCCCACGTCACCTCCTAGAGCCAATAGCCCAAGAGATGTTTGTCAGCTGTAAATAGCCCATGAATAATGGACAATGGAGCCACAAAAATCCAGCTAAATCATTCGGGCTGCAGGTTACACCACACTGGGTGGGTGGCTGCCAAGGCATCCAGCTAATTTCTTTTTTAGGAGTGGATTCTTGCACAAACATATGGATATTTATAGCATTTCCAGTGTGGTTGCAAGGAAATATGGCCATCCCTGAAGAGGGGATTTATCCACTGCTGCTCTCAGAGCTGGTGTCTTTTAGAAATTTATCTGTAAAATCTCAGTTAAGGTGCAATTTAACCCCCACTGGGAGACCACAACACATCTATGGGCCAATTAATATCCTTGTGGGAAGTGTGGGGCTCATGCTGCTCCTTTCCTCTTCTTCCAGTGCTGTTTTGCCACACTGTGACAGCATTTTTTTCCTGAGAGGATCACAAAACACTTCACATGCTCTTGATATGTGATAAATGCAACCTGCTGCTTTCCTGTTGATTAGGAGAAGAAAGCCAGGGAACCAGGGAACATCCTCCTCTAGTCTGCTAGGAATGAAAGAACAATTAACAAAAAATGTGCCTAAATGTGAAAAATATGGTAACAGCTCTTATTTTAATAAAAAAAAATGTTTATTACCAAAAAAATAATTTAGAAAATAACAGCATCTGAATTCTTAAAACCATAAAAAAAACCACCCCGGGAGCGCAGGATTAGAGACCCTTGGAGCCAAATTGGCTATGTACCCACGGCAGAAATCTTCATGCACTGGCTTTACCTCAGCTAATCTGGGGTAAGGTTCACTTAAAATGAAAAACAAGAGAAAGAGAGAAAGAAAGAAAAAAAAAGATGTACCACGAGGTCCCTCAATAGGGATAGGCCCTTCCCCCCCCCC
>VZTE01003535.1:411913-434450 GCA_013397775.1 Eulacestoma nigropectus
CCCCCTTACGCAATCCTTTTTTAGCTGCAGATCTTCACCAGCCGGGCCCGTGGGGGAAAGGGGAAAGAGAGGGAAGGGTTCTGGGATCTTACTTTTATACCCTCTTAGCACTTCCCAGAACCCACCACTGTCCTGCCCCACAGCACAAGATGATTGGTGAATTCCAAAGTCCATCACAAGTCCCTTTCACCAATGGATCATTTGCTGGGGAGGGACATTGGTTTACAGAGGGGGGGGGTTTAACAATTTAACTATCTTAACAACTTTAACAACTATTAACTTGGTTATAAGATGATTTTTATATGCAAAAGCCAATAACCTAATTTCATATATGACACTAAAAAACCAGCAGCTCCCAGGTACCATGGGTGCTTCAGCAGCCTCTCAGGAGAGCTCCCTGTCTCATACAGCTCTGGGGATGATGCTGGAGGAGAAACACAATTTACCTGTGCCTGCCCAAGAGATGACCTGAGGCTCTCTCTGAGTGCCAGGTCAGGAGCACGCTGGCTGCTTTCTATGCCTGCTCAATTCTGGCTTTCAGGTAGCCCAAGAAGATGATTTCATTCGCTTCTCTTTCATTCCCCTGTGCTCAAAGGTGCAAATCTCTCCCATCTCTGGGACTCGTTCCAGGACAGATGCTCTGATGGTCCATTATATTTCTTGCCAGGTTGTCTCCCAGGAAAGCTGCAGCTGGGGGACTTGGGGATGTGGAAAACTCACATCAAAGCTCTTCTTACTGCTCTTTGTCATGCAGCTCAGCTGGTGCAGAAAACACGCCTGGGACCCATGGAAGTGGTCGCACAGCAGAGTCCAAGTGGGATGGGTTGGGTATTTTATTTTCTGGGAAAGGCTGAAATTCTCCATGTGTATGAAAACCAAGTGCTGGTCCACCTGTTTGGTCTCCAGAATCACCACTGGCCTTTTTCTTCAGCCACTCAGGGCACCTATAACGTGAAGCAAAACCAATGCGATTTTCATTTCTCTCTCTTTCCCAGATTTTCTTTCTTTCCTCCAGTTTCCTTCAGCCTGTACCCAAATCAGCAGCACCTTTTTATGCCACGTAGCTTTTCCAACCCCACCTTGCTTCCTTTCTTATCTGTAATTCTTTTCTTCCCTTGACTTTTCCACGTGAGCAAACCCCACAAACACAACACTTCTAGTGAGCTCTGAGATATAATTTACATTTCTCTTGAGAGTTCAGTTGTTTTTCTTTCCTTGCCTTTCCGTTGATTTAGTGCCCCGCTGCTCTGGGGACACATGGAACAAACAGCCTCTGACTCCTTTCCCGCAGGCACGTTCTTTCCAAGCTATTTCAAGCCCAGTCCCTATGTTTTTTTCCTCCTCTTGCCCCCCTTCCCCTGCTCTCAGCCTGTCTCCACTCCTCTTCATGTGGATGTTTGGGATCTCTCCTCTTCGTGCTAATGGCCTGCTCTGTGTGTGCTGTTTATTTTTTAATACCTCAGGGTTGTTTTGGTTACAGCCAAAAAAGCTGGGAAGATTGGAAGTGGGGTGCTCAGGGTAAGCCTGGAAGTGGCAGCTGTCTTTACCATGTCCTTCCAAAGCCCTTCCCATGCCTGTTTTGCAGGATCTTAATTAAGCCTCCAAGTGGAAAGTTTCAGATATGTGTTGGGTTTAACTTTGGGTTATTTTTTGGTAAAATTTGGGCTTTGTTTGCCCAGCTCACTGATTTAATTTATGTGGGCAAGTGCAGTGCTCAGGTTTCGACAGGGAAAGGCTGAGTTTTATGACAAAGAGCTGCAGTGGAGCCACAGGTGCCTTCCTCATGGTGGTTGTACTTGGATATTCTCCGGATGGATGTGCTTGAAAGAAAAACCATGGGCTCAGAGAGAGATTCCAGGAGGAAAATCTTGTTGCTTCTGGTTTGAAGCCAACAGAAGTTCCAGGAGTCAGTGCTTGATGGACTCCCACACCTGAGTCCAGGTCTCCTGGGAGCATCCTGCGTTTGGAGATCTGTCCATGGCTGTCACTGCTGTGTGTCACAGAGAGCTCTGGGACTCAGTCTAAAAATCCCCCAAGTGAAACTGGGGTAGAAAAAATTCCAAATACAGCATCTCCTGGGTAGCAGAATGGCATTTCTGTGCATGTTCCTCCATGCTGTTCTACAGCACTGAAATCTCTGTTATTTCTATGTGTAGACACATGTTGGGTATTTTTAACCCATGCACTACTGGAATGCTCCTGAAAAAAGGAAAATTTGGACTAAATAGCTTATTCTTCTAATAAAAACATTAACACTTGGTACCCCCTGCATTAGTGTTGTTCAGAGCAGAACGTCGACAGCACCAGCTCATGGTTTAGGGTGATAAAACAAATCAGAGTTCCAGCCCTAAGGACTGATAAACAAATGATTTACCTTTTCTTCCTGTGTGGTGTGTCCTCTGTTCTCCCCTGACAGTCGTTGGCTCTCCCAAGGGAATTTCCTTCTCTGACATCACGGAAAACTCTGCCACAGTCAGCTGGACCCCGCCTCGCTCCCGCGTGGAAAACTTCCGGATCTCCTACGTCCCCGTCACGGGAGGTGAGGAGGGACAGGGGGGTGGCAGGGACAGCAGGAAGGGTTTGCTGGGCTGCCATCCTTCCTTTCAGTGCATCTCCCAGGTGATCTTGCGCAGGTCATCTCTTTTTTCCCTCAGGAATGAGGGTGTGCAGTGTCCACATCCCATGGACAGGGCTTGTAGGGGAGCTCAGAGGTGGAGGCTGGAGTGGTTGTACTCCTAATGTGTCTCTCTCTGAGCCTTCTCATCAAGGATTAGTTTCCAAACTGTCATTATTTGGTAGACATTACACGAGCTGAGCACACTGGAAAAGATGGCCCTTGGAAATAATAATCATAATCCATGGTTTTAATCATTTTTTGAAGGCACTGATTTTACTCAATGCTCCCCAACGTTGTCTCATTCTGGTTTAGTGTTCAACTTCAAAAACTTCCTGTATTTCAACAGATTTTTAACCTAATTTAGGGACATCTCTGAAAGGAAACAGCTAAAGAGCAAACACTGAAGACATCAGCACCAAAAAAAGTCCTGCTGTTGACTGAGACAAGGAAGGATTTAGGCTTTTAGACAATATAGCCTGGAAGCAAGCACACGTGCAGCTTTAAAGGCACAGTGGTCCCAGAGAAGAAAAGGAATCCAGTCATGAAGTTAGGCACTTGCCTAAGTGCTTTCCTGGAATAAACCCAGGATTCGGAGTAAATATGGGTGCTAAGTCCTCAGGCACACACGAAGCACCTTTTAAAATAACGTTTACTGTATCTTCATTCTAAATGAGGTGGGTGAAGGAGAATCTTCCAGCCCTCACCACAAACAAGGCAGATCTGAACTGCAAGTCCTGTCCTCAAGGTGTTTGAACTCCCGTGTAGAGACTGCTGTGGTTTCTGCTTACATCTTGTTTATGAAATTATATTTTTCTGAACAGGAATCACAGAATGGTTTGGGGTAGGAAGGGACCTCAAAGCTGATCCTCATTCCAACCCCCTGTCTCAGACAGGGACACCTTCCACTAAAAATGTTAATTTTTCTTACTGAATACAAACCAGTGATTTAGATTTAGGTGTCACAGCAGCAATATTTGACACCAGTGGTTGTAACTAACTGGGGAAAATTCATCTCCTGCTGTAGAAGCACATCTTTAACTTGAAAAACACCCTTCAGGCATTTCCTGGGGTGTGGTGTCACTCATCCCTTGGTGTTCGGCCTTGTCCTAGGTACTCCAAATGTTGTCACAGTCGAAGGGAGCAAGACAAGGACCAAGCTGGTGAAGTTGGTCCCAGGTGTGGACTACAATGTCAGCATCATCTCTGTGAAAGGCTTTGAGGAAAGCGAGCCCGTCTCTGGCACCCTGAAAACAGGTAATACTGTAAAACCAGGAAATAGCAGCTTTGCAGATGGATCCTCTGGGCTGCAGCAGAGACTCAGGGACTGGAGCTGCAGACCCACCAAGAGCCCAGTTTTGCTGTCCACACAAACTATAGGAAACTCTTTTTCCCACTCCTTCTTTGTATGTTTGCATTTTGGATGAGGATAGAACTTGTAAGTTTGGCCAGGCTCCCATTTGCTAAATGCTAAACAAACTTAGGAGACATAGACAATAATTTACAGTTCTAATTCATCAGAAAAAAACCCAGAAGTTTATTTGGTTATTTTTTTACTAATTCTATTTTTGAGATGAGGGAGCAAAGGGCCAGCTCAGCTGAGCAGTTCAGACCAGTTTCTGTTGTGAACTCCACATCTCCCAGGTTCCAAACTGTTCTAAGGATAAAAACCTTTCTCTCTCCTGATTTTTTCTTCAATATTCTCTCGATTTTTTTTTTCAATAGTCTGTCTCCTGATTTTTTTCTTTAAATATCCCTGCAGGAAATGAGGGTCCACTTTGCTCCTGCTGACCCCTCCCTGCACACTCCATTCATTCCTTTTGGGGGCTAACAAGCATCCAGAGAGCTGAGGCAAGGAACAAGATGATGAGTATTGGATGACAGGGGATTTATAGCCCATTCCAGCTGTTCTGGAGGCAGAGATCCATCTTAATTCAGGGAGAGCATGAACCTCTGTGAAAAATAGAATCCTATGAGGAGGCAAGGCAGGACGTGTGGGGATTTTGGATGCCCGGCTGGCTGTGGGATTGGTTTGTTCCAAACAAGCTGCTGGAAGGTCACAGTGGCCATCAGCTGCTGTCACTTTGGTTATTTTTCCCAGCGCTGTCTCCTGAGTTTGCTCTAAAAAACAACCCAGATTTGAGTGTTGAGAGAAATATATCAGCTCTGGCAGAGCTGTTGAGATTGATGGTATCAAGAGTGATCTGAGAACATGGTTCATTCTGCTTGTTCCCAGACTTTCATCTCTGCCAGCACTGACCTCCCTTTCCAGTGGAGGCTTTTCTGTCTCTTCATAGGCGCTGACGTCTTTCCTGCTGAACTCCACCATTCCAAAGGGAGTCATAAAAGCTGCACTGAGCTTTGGGCATTTTCTCTCATGAATTTACAGCAGAGCATTGCACAGAGCTGAGTGTCAAATGCCTTCAATCTGTTTTCCTTCCAGCTCTGGACAGCCCGTCAGGCCTGGTAGTGGTGAACATCACGGACTCTGAGGCTCTGGCAACCTGGCAGCCAGCAATTGCTGCTGTGGATAACTACGTGGTGTCCTACTCTTCTGAGGAAGGTGAGAAGAGTTGGGAGTGGGTCAGGGAGCTGAAGGGTTAAAGCTCTCAAGAGGTGCTCATTGCAACCCCAGGAAAATCACAGAATATCCCAAGCTGGAGGGACCCACCAGGATCATTGAGTCCAACTCCTGTCCTTGCACAGACACCCCAACAATCCCATCCCTGAGAGTGTTGTCCAAACACTCCTGGAGCTCTGGCAGCCTCGGGGCTGTTATTTGGAGGAGGGGCCTTGCTGGAAGCATTTAAAAAATGATCCTTTTTTATTCAGCACTCTCAGTTTGGCCACGAAGAGAGATAAGGGAGATTCTCGGGAAGCAGAAGTGGTGTTATAATTCCTGTGAACACCAGAGAGAGCTCACACTTTTAGACAAAAGGCTCTGGTGTAGCTCAGAGCCAGCAGAGGTATCAGCACAGGCACGGGCTCCGGGCTTTTATTATTTTGCACCTGCACCAACCAGGAATAAAATAAATCAGTGAGTGGAGCACGGAGCTGAGCACATCATGATGTGTCTGATGGTGCTGACATCTCTTGTCTTCCGTGTTTTCTTCTCAGAGCCAGAGGTGACTCAGCTGGTCTCAGGGAACACCGTGGAGTATGACCTGAAGGGGCTGCAGCCTGCCACCGAGTACACGCTGAGCGTCCACGCGCTCAAGGACACGCAGAGGAGCGAGACCCTCTCCACCCGCTTCACCACAGGTGCCACTCCCCCCCTCAGCTGCCACCCCTTCCAGCCCCACCTGCTCTCTGCTTTTCCTACCGGAAACCTGGATTCTGTTAGTGTTTGCATCAGCCTTTCTCTGGTGGGAGCCTGGTGTGGCTGATTGGAGGTGGTTTTCTGCCACCAGTTCTGCAGATTCTCGCACAGAGCTGGAGCAGGAGCTCTTCTCTGAGGGCTGGTGTTGGCTGCTGAAGGTGCCCAGTTGGTTTCAAACTCATGCTTTCCATGAGCACCAATGAAATCAGGGATGTTCCTCATTCTCCTGGCTTGGCTTGTCCCAGGGCGTTAATTAGGGAGCCAGGAGCTGAGCCACACCAACCCCGTGCTACAGTCACAGGGGGGAAGGGAAGCTGGAGCTTGGAGCCAGACCAAGCAGGAAAAGTTTTCCTATTCTAAAGAGTTTTCCTATTCTAGAAAAAACATCATTGGAACCAAAGTTTTATTTCCTGGGAATGTGTAAATACCAATCTGTCTCCATGTGAGAAATAATGAAATGCACAATTTTGTCTCAAAAGACGTTTCAGTGCAACTGCTCATAAAATAAAGTGCCTGGAACAAGCCAGTATTTTAACTTAGATAAGTTAACACCTTAATTTTAAACTATCAAAGGGAAAATTAATTCTTAACCACAAAATTTAGGTTGAAGTGTATTTTTTTTTTTTATTTCAAATTTCTCTGGAGAAAAGGTTTGTTTTCCTGGCTTCTTTTAATGTATGGCCCACAAGATAACCTGTGTAATTAACTTTGTATGGATGTGATTGTAATTGCTCTGGTGTCTCCTGCAGGGCTGGATGCTCCAAGAGATTTGAGTGCCACTGAGGTGCAGTCAGAAGCAGCTGTGATAAGCTGGAGGCCTCCCCGTGCTCCTGTCACTGGATATCTCCTGATCTATGAATCCACTGATGGCATAGTCAAGGTAAATAAACCAGAGGGGCTGTGCCTCAAATCTGGGCAGTGGAGATGCTCTGAAGTGTCCAGCAATGCAACATAATTAATGTTCATTCATTCAAATACTTAATTTTAAAAAACTAATTGCCTCTTTCAGTGCTAGACTGAACACAAATGCATTTAAAAGGCCTTACCTACATTACACTCTGAAACAGAAGCTCCACTCCAGGCGGAATTTTGCCTGTCATCCCTCCACAATGCAGATAAAAGCACAAGCATTTTCCTTCATTCCAAACATGTATCATGGAATAAACTCACAGCCCCCAATGGATGTGATTCCCTTCTCTAAACTCAGGGGAAGCCCTGTGCAGTCCCTGTCTGAGGCAGAGCGAGCTGCTTCTGGAAGTGCCTCTTATTCTCCTATAATTCTGTTCCTACATAATTCTGTTCCTACATAATCAGATCACACTAAATGCTTAAATATGAATCAGGTGAATCCCAGCAAAAAGAAAATTTTGGATGCCCAGCCTGGCACATCAGAAAAAGTCCTGATTTTCCGGAAGGCAAATTCCCCAAGCACACTGAAAATCAGTCTTTTAATATCTCAGCAAAACAGCCTTTTGAAGCCTGGAGTGCAACATTTCCTTGTCCTAAAGGAGGAGTCTTCCCAGACTTTTATGAATATCCCAATCTGTACGTTCAAGGCATGCAAACATTTATGCTGCCTTGCTTTTAAACCCCGCAGCTTGTACATCATGATGGTAAACAGCATTTCCAGGCAGGCTTTATTGATCTTTTTAAGATTAGCCTGGTAAAAATCTTAGAGTAGTATATTAATTTTATATTAATAAATATAACCTTTATATTAATTAATCTAGATGGTTAAAAATACCATCAATAATTATGACAAAAAATACTATGACAGACTAAAATACGCAGCCATTATGATTTATTTCTCTGAGATTTCCCTGTATTATTTCTTCTCTCAATAGGAAGTCATCCTAAACCCCGAGACAACGTCCTACAGCCTGACAGAGCTGAGCCCCTCCACCCAGTACACGGTGAAACTGCAGGCCCTGAGTGGGGCCCTGAGGAGCAAAACCATCCAGACCATTTTCACCACAAGTAAGGACTTTAGAACACAGCTAAAATAATCTCAATTATTGCTCTCGGGACAGAGCTGAGCTCTGCAATGAGGACACACAGACCTCACACAAGGTTTTAATCCATTTGTAGCGTCGGTGCAAAGTCCCTGTTCCCCCAGAGCTGTCATCTGTTCTCCCCCGGCAAGACGGAATTCCAATACCCATCCACATCACCCTCACAGTCCTTTCTCTGGTGAAACATCCTGCCTGTCCCATGTGAAATATCAGCAGGAATTCTTTAAAATCCAGCTGACACCTTGGTTTGCCCCTGTATTGATCCCAGCAAGCTGGGAAAACAAATCAGAGCTTGGAGCTAGAATGAAGCAAACCACAAAGGCACACACAGATCAGTGCAGGGGGCTGAGGAGATGAATTGCTGGGCAGGTTTTTCTCCTCCCTCTGAGATGGGCTGTCTCAAAGCCCCTCTGCACGTCAGCTCCAGCCCTAACAGGACAGCTCTGCAAGGATAAATCGGCTTCTCTGAAGGTCACTTCACAGCTGACATTAAAAAAAGAAGTTGTTCAGTATTAGCTGTGACACTTTGCCTTCATTTGTCTTGCTTTTCACGGTTTCCAGCCTTTCAGGCCCAGCAGGACCTTCAGTCATTCCCATTTTTCCTCCTGATGCTGGTACCAACTCCAGCCCAAGGACTGCCAGAAGTCACCCAGCCCCAAGCCTGCCCTGTCACTGCTTAGGTAGAGCAGGATGCACTCCACCAACAGGTCCCAAAACACATCCAGAAACAGGAGAGGAATTAAATCTGGGTGATTTAGGTGATGTTGGGCAAATTGACCATGAGCAGGGACAGACCAGGTGCCTTCACCCATGTGAACAGTGTCAGACTCAGGCAGAGGCTTAAGCCTGGCCTTAACTCTAAAAACACATTCGCGTCTATTTAGTGACAGGGAAACACTGAAGGAGCCCCCTGCAGAGAACCACTTTTCTCCAAATCCCAAAGCTGATGGAAACTTGCATGGCCTTAAGTCACACCAGAGGAGGTTTAGATTAGATATCAGGAAAAATTTCTCCATGGAAAGAGTTGTAAAGAATTGGAATAGGCAGTGTTGGAGTCGGCATCCCTGCAAGTATTCGAAAAACCTGTGGAGGTGGCACTTGGGGACATGATTTAGTGGTGAATATGATGGTGGTACTGCATTAATGGTTGGACTTGATGATCTTAAAGGTCTTTTCCAACCTTAACAATCCCATGACTCTGTGGAATTCTCTGGAACTGAAGCACAGGCAGGGGTGTGTAACACTGGGAGGGACCAGCAGCCACTCTGTGAGAAGCTACACTTAAAAACTCTCCTGTGGACACACCTGCAACAACACTTAATGGGCTGAAAAAGTTAATGGCCTGGCTGAATAAAAAGAAAAAAAGAAAAGCTTTTTTAGGGGGTTAGGAATTATTCTGACTGCAATGATTTTATTGGCTTGTTCTCAGAAGGAAAAGCTTAACAACATTTTCCTGTAGTTACAACTGCTGTTGTTTGCTTTGTTTTTTAAAAGTGTCGCTTTAGAACACTTCATATTGTCCTTGCTAGCAAAACACTCCCAGTTAATTTATTTTTGATTGAAGTCCTGTCTTTGTATTCCCCCTCCCTTTTCTGCCACATGATCAGAGATTGGTAGATTTGGTTTTCCCCAAAAGTTCCTGTAGCACAGCTCATGAATGTCAGTCTTTAGCTGGAGGATGCGCTCCCATCCTAGCAGGGGGTACTTATCTGGCATTCCCAGCACTTCCAGAAGTGTAGACAGATGTGAAAAAAACACATTGAAAAGAAGAATTCACCTCATCAGCTGTAGGCTGTGAGTGTTCTGTGTGCAGGGTGCAATTACAAACCTGTTCTGGGATCTGCACCTGACCCACGAGGGATTTTCCTGAATCACCTGCATTCGGCACATCCCTTGTAACTGCTGATTTCCTAAGGAATGCTTTCTCTTCCTTGTGTGTGCAGCTGGGCTCCTCTATCCCTACCCCAAGGACTGCTCCCAGGCCCTCCTGAACGGAGAAGCCACCTCTGGGCTCTACACAATTTACCTGAACGGGGACAAGGCTCAGCCTCTGCAAGTGTTCTGTGACATGGGCGAGGACGGGGGCGGATGGATCGTGAGTATGGGGACAGGGGCAGCACATCCCATCCCTGCTCAGCCCAGGCACCCCTCAGGGTGTTATTATCACAGTAGGGCTCACTTGTCTACAAATTTGGGGAGTTTTGTCCTCGGTAGGACACTTCAGTGCCTAGAACAGGGTTGCCAGCTCTTTCTGTAGCTGGAGGAGAGAGAGGAGTCTCCGAAGGATGGGGCACACCATCCCTCTCCACTGGTGAAATGCTGAGATGACCATATTAGATAACACATTTTCTAAATAATCAACAAGGAGAGGGGAGGGTGACCTGACTCTGAATGAGAGAGGGAGTGAGGGAGGTTAAAGCACAGCCCAGGGGAAGCATTTGTTCAACAGCCATGGGGTGCAGTGGCTTCCAAAGCCCCTGTACAGGGACACATCCCACCCAGACAACAAAGGAATGGCAATACAATGCCACCTCTCCACAGTGACATCCCCAATCTGAACATGCCAGAGGGACCCAGGGCACAGAAAAGCAGGAGGAGCTGGAGGAATGCTTGGCTGGGAGAGCAGGGGATGGAAATCCTGGGAAATCCAGAACCGCAGGATGAGTTTAAAAAGGCAGAGAGCAGGAACTGAAAGGCCACATTGTGCAGAGGAGACTCTGAACCCAACAGAGACATTGGAGACTTGAAAAATACATGGAGCATCCAAAAGCCTGGGTGCAACTCAGTCCTTGCAGTGAGACTCTGCTGGGAGGGGGAAAGGCAGGGCAGGAGCATCGCTGAGCTCTCAGTTTGTGAAAGCTCATTCCCTCTGGCCAGGGCAGTCTGCCCATGATATTTCTTGCTTTTAGGTGTTCCTGAGGCGTCAGAATGGAAAGCAAGATTTCTACAAGAACTGGAATACTTACGTGGCAGGGTTTGGAGACCCTAAGGATGAATTCTGGATAGGTGAGTGCTAAGAATTTATCTTTTTGAAAAAAAAAAAAAATCACAAAACACAAACAACAGCCCAAAAGTCCAAGAGCCACTTAGAGGCCTCCATTTAGTTGGCAGGAGTATTTGTAAAGGGGAACAGGAGAAAAGGAGCCAGGGACACCCTCTGGGAGGGAGATTGAAAGGGCCAGGCCCAGCCAGTCCCTCCAGCTGCAGCCAAAGGATGCCATGCTGGGGTCACCAAATGAACCCACCCCATGCTCAGTGGGGCTCTGGGAGAAGTCAGAGGGGACCTGGGAAGCAGGTTCTTCTTCCTGTCCTCCTGGGACACCCCCAGCAACAAAGGCTGATGATCCAGAGAGGAAAAACAGGGCAGATAGAAGTCATAAACCCACATTTTGGTAATGATGCCTTAGGTTTTAACTTTTATGTTTTTCAAATCCTGTACTGCTTAGTGTGTAACTCTGAGGCTTCGTGTGCCCTGTTAGCTGCTGTTCTCTCACACTGGTTGGACATAACAAACCTCTCTAGGTTTCCACCTCAAGGACACCAGACCCCAACATGTGTAAACTAACATCTTAGAAGGGGGGGTAAACTTGGAGTAGTTACATCATTAACTGAAGTTTAATTGGAGAATTAACCCTGATATGCAAATGAACCAAACTTATCAAAGTGTGAAGATCCCGTGACCTGGGGTCCATCTTGGGAGTAGCCTTTGGCCTGCCCAGGGTGCACCTTTGAAGGCCCTTCAAATAAATACCTGCCTTTGTTCCCTTATTCCTGTCTAGCCTCTGGTTTTTAGGTGGCCCCTTCAGGCATCAGTAAAATAGAAGTAAAACCTCCACATTTTCAAAGGTTGTGCTGCGTTTTTCTGGTTGTAAATGAAAGACGATGATGATGATGATGATGATGATGATCACACAGCACAACTTCAGTTGCTTTGCCCAACCTGTTCCTATGATTTGAAGGGAAGAGCTCTCCCAGTCAGTGTGGGTTTATTTACTTTTGTGTTGACATCACCCTACAGCTGATCTAGCTCAGTGTCCTGCTCCATTTGTACAGTCCAGTGTGGCCCCATTTATGGAATAATGGGATGGTAGAGAAAGAACCATGGAGAGATTGATGCCTTAATGAACCTGGAAATAAAACAACACACTTTTGAGATAATATTAATACAGGAGGTAATGTAAATGTTGGTCTTTATTGGAGGCCTCCAGCGGCAGATATGGAAAACGTCCACAAAATGCCCAACCCCCCCACAGGGTGAACACAGTTTTTATAAGTTTAGCAAATTAGCGTAATTGAAAAAAATCCCCAATTAGGAGCACAAGTGGTGATGTGATTTCTCCCCTAGCTCAAGCCCCTTCTAAATCCTCCCCCCTCAGATGGGACTGAACTTTGTTGACGAAATTGTGTCTCGAAGAGCTGGTTTTTGGCCTTGGTTCCCAGGCAGAACTGAGATGGGATAGGGGCTTTGGGATATATTTTGTCTTTCTGCCTATCAGGGCAGGGAAAAGCGCTGGGAAAGCGAGCCATGGATACAACAATAGGCTACAGAGCTCCAAATATATGTGCAAAGAATACAGAGAACATATAAAAGACAAAAGGCAAAAAATCATTCGGCATCAAGACCAACATTCCCTTCTGCCCACAGGTCTGGAGAACCTGCACAAAATCACTTCTCAGGGCCAGTACGAGCTGCGGGTGGATCTGAGGGACAAGGGGGACACGGCCTACGCCGTGTACGACCGCTTCAGCGTCGGAGACGCCAAGAGCCGATACCGGCTCCGGGTGGACGGCTACAGCGGCACAGCGGGTGAGAGCAAAAATTGACTTTTCTCCCTTCTAATTACCAGTTTCCTCCCTGTTGACTCAAGGTAACCGTGTGAATGTTGCAGATCAGCAGGTGCCTCTCCTGTGTGAGGTGCTGGAAAATCAAACGTATCGATGTATTTTATGTCTCCATTTTAAATCCTCCAGGCATTTTGGTGCTGTATTTTATGGCCTGCTTATGGCAGGATTGAAACAAGTGTATTAAACCACAATATATCTCATTTGGCCAATCTTGACTGTCATTTATACAGCCCATAATAGCCTGGCACAGCCTCTTTTCTTGTCAGTAGAATTTGCAGCAAAGCCTTGCTGTAATGTGATTTATAATTTTGCTGAACAAATCATCTGCCTTTTGTAATCATAGTGGGGCAAACCCTGCAGCCTTTGTTGAGTCCTCTTCAGGGCTTCAGAGGATTAAGAGATAAATCCAGTTTAACAACATGTCTTAAAAGGAGATAATTTCACGCTGCTGGGTGCATAAACCACAGCAGAGATGTGAGTGTGGGCTCTGCCCTGTGACCAGCACAGGAACTTTTACCCAGACTACAGAGATACAAAGGAAATGCAGCAGCAGAATTCATATCTATTTAATTTAGAGGGGATATTGGGAAAAAATCCTTCCCTGTGAGGGTGGGGAGGCCCTGGCACAGGGTACCCAGAGAAGCTGGGGCTGCCCCTGGATCCTTGGAAGTGTCCAAGGCCGGGTTGGATGGGGCTTGGAGCAGCCTGGGACAGTGGGAGGTTTCCCTGTCCATGGCAGGGGTGGGATGAAATGAGTTTTAAATGAGTCCCTTCCAGCCCCAACCATTCCATGATTCTGTGATTTAAGGGAAATACTCTGGTGCAGAGTAGTTGTAGCTGCTACCACGAGTAGGATTTAATCAATGTGAAGACTCCTTTGGTCTTGATTCCTTCTTTGTGAACCTCTTTGGTCTTGGCTTGTCCACACTGTAAAATTCAGCTTTTAGCAAGAAGTGCAGAAATTGAGCTGCATGAAAAAAAACCACTTCACATACTGCGGATTAGAGATCACCTGGAAAAAGATTTTGACCTGCCTGCAACAACAAAAATTGTGTATTTTCTTCTATATTAAAACAAGTCCATCTCTAAAAATTTAGGTGCAGACAGGGCATGGCACAGCCCAGATATTTTCTGCAGAATGGGCACTGCCATGAAATCTAAACCAGGCAAACCGCTGACCTTGCTCTTTTTTTCATCCCTCCGTTCCAGGTGACTCCATGACCTACCACAATGGAAGGTCCTTCTCCACCTTTGACAAGGACCACGACTCTGCCATCACCAACTGTGCTCTGTCATACAAAGGAGCTTTCTGGTACAAGAACTGTCACCGAGTCAACCTGATGGGCAGATATGGTGACAACAGCCACAGTCAGGTGAGTTTGGGTCTGAAAGCTTCTGTCATGTATGAGAGGAAGGGGAGTTGCAATTGTGGATCTGTCTGATGGCTCAGCCAGCCCAAAATCACAGCGTCCACTCCTCACACTCTTCAGGGTCATAGGCTCACAAAACAGGAATTTAACGTCAGCTGGTGAAATATCGACGGCTTTGTCTCGTTTTCCAAGGGAATATCCCAAGTGTGCAGGGAATTGTAGTTTTCAACACGTGAAACAAAAATGTTCTTCCTGCCATGAAAGCCAGGCAAGGAGGGACAGCTCTGGGGAACAGAGGTTTAACCAGGCCAAGCCCAAGGTGCTGCACCTGGGTCAGGACAACCCCTGGGATCAATCCAGGCTGGGATGAGCAGAGGGAGCAGCCCCGGGAGAAGGACCTGGGGGTGCTGTGGGTGAGAGCTGGACCTGCCCCAGCCCTGAACCCCCCTGCCCTGGGCTGAGCCCCAGCGGGGGCAGCAGGGGAGGGGGGATTCTGCCCCTCTGCCCCCTCAGGTGAGACCCCACCTGCAGAGCTGCCCCAGCCCTGGGACCCAGCACAGGAAGGACCTGGAGCTGCTGGAAAGAGTCCAGAGGAGGCACCAGGGGGATCAGAGGGATGGAGCAGCTCTGCTGGGAGGAAAGGCTGGGAGAGCTGGGATTGTTCAGCCTGGAGAGGAGAAGCTTTGGGGTGACCTCACTGTGGCCTTGCAGGGCCTGAAGGGGCTGACATAAAACATGGAGAGAGACAATTGACAAGGGATGGAGGGACAAGACACAGGGAATGGCTTCCCACTGCCAGAGGGCAGGGCTGGATGGGATATTGGGAAAGAATTGTTCCCTGTGAGGGTGGGGAGGCCCTGGCACAGGGTGCCCAGAGAAGCTGTGGCTGCCCCTGGATCCCTGGAAGTGTCCAAGGCCAGCTTGGACAGGGCTTGGAGCAACCTGGGACAGTGGAAGGTGTCCCTGCCCATGGCAGGGGATGGAACAAGATGAGCTTTAGAGTCTCTTCCAACCCAATCCATTGTGTGTTTCCATGGTTCTGTGATGTCCCGTGGGTGGGTTTGTACAGGCTGGATATTCCACAGCCCCCTTGCTTCCCAAAGCTCCTCCTCTTTGTGGTGCCTCTGTGCCCAAATTAGGAACATCCCCGCTGTGAACCAGGGGCAGCAAGTGAAAGTGTGACCTCCCACCCCTCGCCTTTGCCTTCACAGGGCGTCAACTGGTTCCACTGGAAGGGCCACGAGTATTCCATCCAGTTTGCAGAGATGAAGCTGAGACCCTCCAGCTTCCGGAACCTGGAAGGGCGCCGGAAGCGAGCGTAGGGCCCCGGCGGGGCTGCGGGCAGGGGAGCGGGATCGGGGGGGGATGGAGAGCGGGGTGTGGGGAGACCCTCTGGCATCGCTGGCCTGGGGGTGTGAGGAGCTGGGACTGGTACCAAAGCATCGGTGACCCGTGGCCCGACAGAGGCTTTGCAGCATTCCGAACAAAAAAGCCTTAAAGCATCCCAGAGTTTCCGGCCGAGCAGCTCCAGCTGCCCACCAGGAACGTCCTCCACACCAAAGACAACGATCTCAAGGGTTTTGTGTTGTTTTATTAATTTTTTTTTTTTTATTTTTGCCAGAAAGCGTCTGGGATAAAGTTCTTCCGACGTCTGACGATCTCTTGGGTGGCCCAGGGGAGGGGAGGGAGAACAGCTTTGTACATTGGTAGTTTGTTTTAGAACCAGCCATATTTTACACACGGAAATGTGTAAGATTAATTATCATTATTATTATTATTAGTTCTAAGTGGAAATTATTGGTGGTTTGAATGCCTTTTTTTTATATATATGTCAAGTACCACAGAGAAGGAGGGAAGGGCAAGGGAAAGCAGTATGTTTTTAAACTTAAGCATAAGATTAATATTATTAATATAAAGACAAAGTAATAATAATAATGATGATGATAATAATAATAAGCTACATTTTGTCATTTTTAAGAGAACCATGCTTTTGGAAACACAGCAGGACAGTGTCTGATTGTAAATTTTTTTTTTTATAAATAAAAGCACAATTACTTTTAAATAAATTTCTACCTTTTTTTTTCATCCACGTGGAGTTTGTGCATGTCCAGGATATATTTACTTAGATGGGGAAATAAAGACAGGCTGAGAATAATTAGGCTGCTGAGCCCCTACTGAAAACTGTTCCTTTTGTCAGTGACTGGTTGTAATTATTTCTGGTGGGTTTTGTGAGGATTTGGGTTCTTTTAGAACATAATTTTTTTTTTTTTTCCTGCTCAAAAGCTTCTTCCATGTTCTTCTGAGTGTTACTGACCAATGCTTGCTCCATCTAGGTGGGAACAACTAACAGAGCAAAACAAAGAGAACCCAGAGTTGTTGTTAGGTACCATGGGCAGCTTTGAACACTTGTGTAAATAAAGGGCTCTCTCTTTTTTTTTTTTTTAATATGAATGAAAATCCATGTAGTTCCTCTGTATCACACTCTGCAGTTCAAGACAATAAAAGATCTCTTGTTTTAATCCAGTCTCTCTGCCCTGCTTCAAGGTTCCATTTTGCAGATGATTTGCAAATGTTTCGCAAATGTTTCTTGCCGCCCTCCCGGCTGAAGTTAACACTCCTGAACATTGTTTGTGCTGCACGGGGAACACAAATCTCCTCTGACCCTCCAGGGCACTGGCAGCACTGTATTTAATTAATTCTCTGTAATTAATCACCCTTCCTTGGTGTTTATGCCAGTAAATGATAGGCAGCATAAAAGAGAACAAATCCAGTAATGCAGAAATATGCTCCGCTCTCCAGATGCTTCCCAAGCTGTTAGGAAATGGCACTGGATCCGTGTTTCTGGGCACTGGAAAGCTCCTGCAGTCTGTTTGCAGACATTCAGGGGAAGAAGTGACATTTATGGAAGGATTTCCTCATTTCTAGTAACATCCCAGAGCTGCCTGGCTCTGGCTCTGGTGTCATTTACCTTGGCAGCTCCAAAGAGCTACTGGAGACAGGCTCAGGTTTGTGCCTCGCCCCAGACACAGCTCAAACACCCTGCACAAAAGGAGGATGATATTTCCTGTAATTACTCACTGACAGATGCCCTGCTTGCTATTCTCCATGATCACCACAGGGAGAGGGAAGCTGGCAAATCCTTGGAGTCAGACCTGCCAAAACACCCTTCAGAGCTGACACAAGCTTGATTTGGTACCAGCAGCTCCACCACGGGCTCCTGGAAGGGAAATTCACTGGCTTTTCCCCCTTTCCTGTTTGTGACTTGTGAGAAGAGTTAAAAAAACACGCTCAGATTTGAAATCTGTTCATGAACCTGCCAAACCTCAGTGCTGGTGCTCATCCTGAATGTGATGAAGCAGTTTGGGAGCCTCAAGGGGGCAGGAGAGGAAGGGCTTCGAAAAATATTTCCTCAGCCAGATTTACGGTCCCAAACGAACTGAAGGGGATATCTGGGGCCGTGAGAGGGGTTATGGGGCTAGGGCTCTATCCATGGGGTATTTTCGAGAAAAGTGGATGGAAAACTCCTTTTCCAGTGTCACTGTCCTAACCTTAACTACAGTCTGAGCAAGACCTCAGGCTTGGATTCCTTAGTTAGGTTTGGGTGAGGTGAAAGCTCCAAGCCAGGTGGGCAAAAGTCAGCTGGATGGATAATCTGGGGGAGTGAGGATGAAGCTGATGGCAGCTTTTAAGTTATTAAATCCCCTGGCTTCTTGTGAGACTTGGACTCCTGAGTGATGTGTTTTTTTTCTGACGCTAGGCATGAGTGTGCAGCCACCCTGAGTGAGTGATTAGAGCACTCCAGGGTGATGTGGGAGATGACAGATACCTTAAATTCCTCCCTCTGCCACAGTAATACCTTGGTGTCAGCTCAGCTTGAGCACCCACATCTGCTGCATCACCTCTGGGTGCAGCTCCCTCACCTCCTCTCCTGATGCAATTCCAGCCAAGGGAACTGATCTCACCCACTGCTGGGCTAAATGTCACCAGAAAGCCAGGGAATCTTGCCTGAGCCTGCAGTAGGGAATAAGTAGCCCAGTGATTTGTGACAGAAAACACAAATTTCCGATCTTTCCTGCACAAGGATGTCCCTTCATACAAAATTACAAGCTTGGCCTGGTTTGTTTTGAGAGCATCTGAGCATAACTGAGGGTTAGAGAGCAGGAAAAACAAGAAATTGAGCACACAGTGATCCAGTGGCTGCCCCTGCTGCTCATTTGGTCTCAGTCTTCACTGCCTGAATCCCAAACTGCAGCCTTGAAAAACATTCTTGAAGCTACCACGTTAATCCTGGGGGCTGTTAAACTCTGAAGGAGCAGGACTTTATTTCTTTGTTCTTTTCTTTTTCTCCTTCTTCTTCTCCTTCTTCTCCTCCTTCTTCTCCTCCTTCTTCTCAGCACTCTTTGTGCTTAGCCCACTGAACATTCTCAACCTTGTTTAGAAAGGAAAGCAGATTAGAAATATTTAGGTGTCATCGAAAAGCAGCAGCTTGATCCCAGAAAACGGCAAGGAGGTGGCATCAGCCTCACAGGTACCTTGCCACTTCTTATTTCTGCCTTCCAGGGATGAGGACAAGATGACCCAGGGCCCTGGGACAGAGCTGGGATTGCTGAGATGGTGCTTGGCTGGTTGCTGCTGGTTCTCTGCACTCCATCAGCAGCTCAAGGCAGAGTGGAGTTCTTCACAGAGTGTTAAAAATACAGGGATTTGACAAAAATGATAAAATTTATTTAATGGGAAGTGGGAAAAAAATAATGTAAAATAAAAATAAAGAAGAAGACATGAACCCCCCAGCAGCTTTGGAGCCCCTGGTCAGCACTGCCTTAGCATTTTCTTTGAAAAACGTCTGCTCCAGCCTTTGTTTCTCCACCTTCTTCTGGGTGATTTCCCCAGCAGGCACAGAAATGTCAGCCTGCAGAGCTCCAGCAGCTCTGTGTGTGTACAACATATGTTGGTGCTGATAAACAAGGTGTGGTTTGTCAGCAGGAGACTGTGAGCAAAGCTCAGCCAGAGCTGCACCGATGATCTTTATTCTTGGAGGGCCCTGTAAAAACACACATCTTAATCAGGCCTTCAATCTAAAGGTGAAGGAGTTGGTGTAGGTGAGGTCGAAAGACAACTCTCAGCAAAAAAAAAAAAGCAAAAACCAAAAGCCAAAACCAGAATAAAAGATGATGTAAGAACCGCTCTGGCTTTCTGGGTCACCCTCGCCTGCTCACAAGCTGTTCCTGGCTCCATCCCAAAAGGTTTAGGACTAGAAACACAACCTGATGATGGTACAGTGAGGTTTTCACTTGACTTGCAGCCTTGGCGAGGAATTTCCACTGGGCTGAGAATGAGTCTCCATCCGGGCTTGCATCAACCATGTTCCTGCTGCAAAATGAATCAGGCCTGTTACATTTTGCAGTGGAACTGAGATCCCGAGTGGAGGCCGGAGCAGGGAAATGTAACCACGCACAGGCATTTCAACAGCTCTGCAAGCTAAAGGAAAGTTTCCTGGAAGGAGTAGGAGTTATTGGACAGGGGAAGCTATTGCAAAATAAAGAGGCTGGTGCTGTACCCAGCTATGACATCTCCGTGTCCCTTCCACTCCTACATTTAGGCCCACTCAGCTGAAAAATCCACTTCAGCTTTAGTCACTTGTGCAGTGTGGGGAGCTCATGGTCTCTCCAAGATGGTATCTGCAGGGTTACTCACTTGTGCCCTTTCAGCTGACATTGAGGATTAGGGTTTGGAGTTTTCTAGGGCAAAAGTCCCCTTTCAAGACCTCGGAAATTGCAAAAGTCTGGGCTGAGCTTTTCCAAGGGGTCTGGCAATGGTGGGGGCCCAGGTCTCATTCCTGACTGCTGCTGTTTGGCTTTCCCAGCTTGGCTTCTTGGCAGCCCGTGGGGAAGGGACAGGTTTGGAACGGCAGCTAAAAATGTGCCTGTCCCTCCCCAAGTACCCTCTTTGCCCCTCCCCAGGGCCATCCTGGCAGCCTCCCATTCCCTGGATGCACTGAGGGGCCTCCAAAGCCGCTGTGGGCAGAGTGACTGGGGTTAAGAGGTTTTTGGTGTACGAGGTGCAGCGTCACTGATAAAAACCTGCTGTTATTCACAAATCACCAGCAGCTGCTGTTACTCACAAATCCAAGACTCCCTTTTCTGGGATTGCCACAGGGAAAAATCCAATCCTCCTGTACCAGCCTGCCTGACGTGGCAAAAACCACTTCAAAGGCGTCTCTTCCAAGGCAGCACCTGCCTGAAACCATCACTGCATGGGCAGGGATGGGCTCAAAGGGCCTGGTGATTCTGCTCCTTCACCTCTTCGTCAGGTACTTTCCTCAGAGGAAATCATTCAGCTTCCTGTGTTTTTACTGTAAATTCTGTGCTGCAAAGAGGAAAGAGAGAAAGAGACCGACACAGCTAGAGAGACTTGGCTGGGGGGAACCAACACTCGGCGGTTTCAGTGCTGATAATCCCTTTCACTCCCGCTTTTGTGGCTCCCTCTGCCAGAGGCATCCCCCTCTTTTAGAGTCACAGGGAGGGTTAAAAACAACATCTAACCTGAAAATTGGTCTCCTGCTTGAACTGAAACTACTTTCAGGACTCAAAGTGCTCATTTCCTCCCTCCGCCCTTCCTCTGCCTCTTTACTTTTACTTTACTTCGTGTCTTGTCCTTCTATTTCTGTGATTCTGTGAAAGTGAGAGGAGAAATAATGTGAAAAAGGCTGGGTTTTGTCCAAGTGAAAGAAAAAATGCCTGGCTTTGTCACTAGAGAGCACAAGCATTCCGATTCAGTCTGAGAGATAATTTCCACTTTGTCATCACACCAATTGCAAAAGTCACAGCTTTAGGAAGAGCTGGGACTTTTTTATTAACAAGGTGTTCTAGGCTTTCCTGCAAATAGGATGCTGCTTGCAAAGAAGGTACTCGGCAAAAAAAAAACCACCAAGTCTTCCCTAGAAAAAGGTTTTAAAGGACAATTTCGAATGTTTCAACTCCATTATGACTGAGAGAAATTGGAAACAAAAATAAGGAATACCATATTCTCAGTTGTCTTATATCCTGAACCATTTGACTTTTCCCTAGAAAATAAACAGTAAAAATTAGATTATACCCCTGAAATGATAGTTTTATTTGTTCTCAGTGTAATTTATGTGCTTTATAGTAACCAGACTACCTAGAAATTATACCCCCACCGCAGCACTGGCCCAGCAGTCAAATTAATTGCAATTTTTTCATAATAAAAAGTACATTCAGGTGGCAGCTCTGTGTTTTGGCAGCCTCACATCAGCCCTGAGGAGTGTCCTCTGAAGCCCTCTGTGTGAATATATCCCAGCCTTGGCTATACTTGGATTCATGGATTCTGCTCTTGGCTTGCCACAAGGATTTCCAAGCACCCACAGCTCCAGCCACTGCTTTGAATCTTCTCACTGAAATGAGAAAAAGCCTCTCAGACACCAAAATTTCAGCGTCTCTGCAAGCCAAAACCGTCTCCCCCATGCCAAACCCTTCTCATGTCACTTGGCCTTGGAGGGAAAAGCAGCTCTGGGTTGTGATGCTGAGCAGGGGGGTCTGTCCTTGCTGGGAGGGAACAGGATTGCTGTGAGTGCATCACCCCCGCAGCAGAGCTGCCACAAGGGTGTCTGAGTGTGCCAGTGCCCCTCAGCTGTGCCCTCCTGCCACCAGACCGAGGGCAGGGCTCGGACAGGAAACTGCCCTGGTCAAACCCCGTGTGCTGGAGAGTGTAAGAAGTCACTTCAGGTGACGCAGCCCCGGTCACCTCCGCACCGCCCCGTGCCGCACAACATTCCCTTTGGGTTGTTTTCTTCCTGCTTGCCTTGGGACAGCTGCTGTGGGTTGCGAGATGCCCTGGGGCTGGAGCTGTGCCAGGGCAAAGGCATCTCCCGGGGCTGGGTCACACCTGCCCCTGCCAGCCTTCGCCTTCTGGGGTTTCAATGATGCCCCAAGAGCGGGGAGGGGGCACCAATGTGAGCTGCCAAACGGGGACAGCCTCCAGTGGGGCAGCGGGGCTTTACCAGGGGATGTATGGATGTATGGATACATGGATATATGGATATATGGGTGTATGGATATATGGATATATGGGTGTATGGATATATGGATATATGGGTGTATGGATATATGGATATGGATATATGGATATATGGATATATGGATATATGGATATGGATATATGGATATATGGATATATGGATATATGGGTGTATGGATATATGGATATGGATATATGGATATATGGATACATGGATATATGGATATATGGATATATGGGTGTATGGATATATGGGTGTATGGATACATGGATATATGGGTATATGGATATATGGATACATGGATACATGGATATATGGATATATGGGTGTATGGATATATGG
>VZTE01003535.1:434479-478951 GCA_013397775.1 Eulacestoma nigropectus
CCTGCCCCTGCCAGCCTTCGCCTTCTGGGGTTTCAATGATGCCCCAAGAGCGGGGAGGGGGCACCAATGTGAGCTGCCAAACGGGGACAGCCTCCAGTGGGGCAGCGGGGCTTTACCAGGGGATGTATGGATGTATGGATACATGGATATATGGATATATGGGTGTATGGATATATGGATATATGGGTGTATGGATATATGGATACAAGAATATATGGATATATGGATGTATGGATATATGGATATATGGATACATGGATACATGGATACATGGATATATGGATGTATGGATGTGTGGATATATGGATACAAGGATACATGGATACGTGGATATATGAATATATGGATACATGGATACATGGATGTATGGATGTACGGATGTATGGATATATGGATATATGGACATATGGACACATGGATACATGGATAAATGGATGCAGAGCTGTGTATGTACATGTAAAAACAATCCATGTCTGTTTGCCCACAAACAGCCCCATATAAATATAAAAATAAATATGAATATATATAAGAATTATTAAAAAACCATAATTTCCAGGCGGGCAGCATCACTGGTGCCCAGGCCCCACGGCACTGCCAGCTCAGCAGAAATGTCCGTGTTTCCTGCAGCATAGAAAGCGAGAGGAAACCACCGAGGTTTCAGGTGCAGCAGGTGCTGATCTCAGAGCTGACAGCACTGCCTGGGGCTGCTCGGGCCCTCAGCCCCACACTGGGGCAAGCAGGGATCAGCAGCACTCCCAAATATTGCGATGGATCCCCGTTCCACTCCATTTTAGCGTGTGATAAAAGCATGATGGTCTTCCTTGCTCAGGTGTGACTGTGAGTAGGAGTTCTCTGACTCCTGCAGAGTCACTGATGTCTGTGCTTCAAAGGACATGAGAGGAAAAGACAGGGAGAAGCAAAGAGTGTCTGTGTCCTGGGAGGGATTCAGATCAGAGCTTGTGTCGTGCGCCTCAGGCCTGAGCAGGTGGTGAACAAAATTAAAATAAATGAACAATAATTGTGTACTCTCAGCTTCAGTGCTCCTACCTGGAAAGTTCTGCGTCTCCCACGGAAAATTTTCAACAATCTGTGCCCTCAGAGCCTCTTTCCTTGCTACAGTTTGGCACTTCTCAACAAATTTCCCACCTCAGCAGAGCGTTGATTTGGGAGGCTTTGTGACACCCAGGCTGCTGGAAAAATCTGCTTTCTTCCTCTGAGCTGAACACTGGATAAACACCACCTGATCAGGTACCTCTGTGGGTACCCAGGGAATGCTGCAGTGCAGCAAAACTGGGGACACACAGCACCTCTGGGACAGGAGAGCAACTTTTCCTCTGCAGTAAAAATGAAGATTTTCCCTTAGCTCCATCCCAAAGGCACCAAAAGCAGAGGCAGCTGCCAGGGCTGGGCTGCCTGGAGTGTGAACAGAGCAGGAAAGCAAACTGTGGGCGCGCTCAGCTGTCTGAGCAGCAAGGGCTCACATGAGAGGGGGTAGCTGTGTGTGCACCTTGCTAGACCACGGATCTGGAGAAGAAACAGCAGCAAGGATGCTGTGGCTGGCAAGGGACTTTCATTCCAAAGTGACAGCAACACGGGGAGACTTCAATGTTTCTGTAGCAAAAAAAGCTCTGAGTTTTGCATTTGTTGGTGACCAAACAAACTTCAGCTGCTGTGTTTTTCATTCCAAGGCTGCATGACGAGCTGCAAAGCCAGGACCTTTGCCAGGACCTTTGCCAGGGCTTTGCTCCCTCCCAGGTGGTCAGACTGTCCAGGTACTGCAGGTACAGTAGGTTTCTGGGGGCTGTTCTGCACTTGGCATTTCTGCAGCAAAGATGTCAAGTGGCCATGTAGAGATGTGAAAACCCTCACTGAGAATCTTGCTTTGTGTTAGTCCACAGAATCATCGAATCACAGAGCCACAGAATCACAGAATCAGAGAATCACAGAATGGGTCAGGCTGGAAGGGACCACGGTGGGGTCATCTGGTGCCACCTCCCCTCTCCAGCAGGGCCATCCCAGAGCACAGGGCACAGGATTGTGTCCAGATGGTTCTGGAATATCGCCAATGAGGGAGACTCCAGCTCCTCTCTGGGCTCTGCTCAGGGCTGGGCACTGCCCAGGGAGAAGTTCTGCCTCCTGTGCAGGGGGAATTGCTGGGATCAGTCCCTGCCCGTTCCTCTGGTGCCATTGCTGGGCCCCCAGAGCAGAGCCCAGGCCCTGCTTGGAGCCCTCCCTGCAGCCAGGGACACCCAGGGACACCAGGGACACCCAGGGACACCAGAGACACCCAGGGACACACAGGGACACACAGGGACACCAGAGACACCCAGGGACACCCAGGGACACCAGGGACACCCAGGGACACCCAGGGACACACAGGGACACCCAGGGACACCCAGGGACACCTGGGACACCAGGGACACCCAGGACAGAGGGTCTCTCAGACATCTCCTGAGCTAGGTGTGGATGTGCACACAGACACGGAATCACATTGAGAGTGTTTTTAAAGTGAACATATGATAATAATGTATTGTTCCTTCTCTTGAATCGTTTCAATTTCAAACAAATGAGTTTCTAAAGATGGGGTTTAGATCTTTTACTGGTAACCTGACTACGTGGATATGTGTGGGTATATATATTTATATATACATATGTATAGGAGACAGACTATGTACGAGAGTGTGTTGAGACAGGACAAAGGGGAATTGCTTTAAGCCAGCAGAGGTGAAATTTAGGTTGGATAGTAGGAAAAAATCCTTCCCTGGGAGGGTGGGGAGGCCCTGGCACAGGGTGCCCAGAGAAGCTGTGGCTGCCCCTGGATCCCTGGAAGTGTCCAAAGCCAGGTTGGATGGGGCTTGGAGCAGCCTGGGATAGTGGGAGGTGTCCCTGCCCATGGCAGGGAATAGGAAGAGATGATCTTTAATGTCCCTGCTCACCCAGGCCACTGTGTGACTCTGAGGATGTCACAGAGAGCTGTTCTGTCTCTCCTGTAAACAGCCCAAGAAATGCCCCTTCAGCACAACCGTGAGCAGCACCAACAGCGGCCGCTGAACCAAGGACATCATGTGGAGAGCAAACATTTCACAGAAGGCTTTGGTGATGATTGTTGTTATTTGCCCTGCAGAACTTCCTAGAAGCCCTTGCCATGGAGACGATGAAGCTGCTCAGCACAGCTGCTGTGGGAGCTCCTCACACCCTGCCTGGCACTGGGCCCAGCTGCCCTTTTCTCGGAACAGCACCTCCCAGACAGGGTCTGAGTGCTCCATCCCTCAGCGGCCGAGGCCATCTCTGGCCAGGTGTTTTTCCACTGACAAATCACCCCAGTGCCTGGGCTGGCACGTGCCACGAGCTGGGAATGTTCAGTGTGGAGAAGAGAAGGCTGTGTGGACACCTCACAGCCACGTTTCTTTGAAAAACAACCTCTCCTTCTTCAAAGCCCAGTGATGCCAGGGTTCAAACACTCCTGAAAAACCAACGAGCCAAGAGTGTTTGTGGTAGCTCCAAGCGGAGAAACCTTTTGTGGTCATCCCTGCTGACCCCAGGAGAAAATAACAGAGGAGCTGGCAGGTGTTGGCATCTGCAGTGGGCAGAGTGAGAAAATAATAAAGGAAGGCAGGCTGTCAAAGAGGATTTTTAGCACCCGGTACTCACGTTACTCCCCTGACCTACTTTCTGAAAGACCTATATATGGAAGAATATTCTCCACTGAGCAAGCAGCTAATAAGCAGTGCCAGCATTTAAGAGTTGGGAGCACATCAGTTCTGAGATTCAGTTATCTCTTCCTGGAAAAAATTAAAGCACAGAAAACAAACACTCTTCAAATTTAAAAAAAAAAAATCCAACCGCCCGTCTATTTCTAACGAAAGCTTTGTACCTCAGCAGGGCTGGGAGTTGGCACCATGGCCCCGAAGGTGTTTGTGGGTGAGCTGCCCAATGGGCCTCACCAGAAAGGAAAATTCCTGCCCTCAAATTGCCACGTTTATTTTACTGGAGTTGCTGCAAACATCCTTTGAGCCACGGGCAGCCACGGCGCAGCCTTGGCACCCAACTCTTCAAGCTCTCCCATGGACTCGGAGCGGGTCCAGAGGAGGGCATGAAGCTGGTGAGGGGACTGGAGCACCGCCCCTATGGAGACATGGTGAGAGAGCTGGGAGTGTTCAGCCTGGAGAAGAGAAGGTTGTGTGGACACCCCACAGCACCTGGAACAGAGAGAGAGCCTTCATCAGGACTTGCGGTGATGGGACAAGGGGAATGGGTTCAAACTGAAAGAAGGGAAATTGAGGTTGGATATTGGGAAGGAATTGATCCCTGGGAGGGTGGGGAGGCCCTGGCACAGGGTGCCCAGAGAAGCTGTGGCTGCCCCTGGATCCCTGGCAGTGTCCAAGGCCAGGCTGGACGGGGCTTGGAGCACCCCGGGACAGTGGGAGGTGTCCCTGCCCATGGCAGGGGTGGAATGAAATGAGCTTTATGGCTCCTTCCAGCCCAAACCAGGCTGTGATTCTATGATTCTATTACTCTTCCCCTTTTTTATTATTTAAAACTGTAAAGAGCTTTAAGCCTACAGACCTGTGGGGGAGTCCCACATTGGGCACAAAGGGCTCTCGTTCAGCCCCTGTGACCACACCTGGCATTTTGGGAGCCTTCATTCCCACTTGGCCAAGGCGAGATGCTTCAAAGGTTCTTTCTTCAGTCTTAGCTACAGGACTTCCCGTTTGACTTCCAGTGGGGCTGAAGGTAGTCAGCACATGGATATGAGGTTTATTTGACTTCAGCCAGCAGGACACATAGAACTGTTGTCAAAATCAGATCAGTTTTGGCCACTTTTGACATCTGGCAGCTCTCATTTCACTGCTTACGCTGCTTCTAAGGAGTGGACAGCAATAAATGGCACTGGTGTTATTTATATTTTAATAAGTTGAAGGCTACACCCTTAGTCCTTGTAAGAGCCACAAGATCATTTTTCACATCTTCATCCTTTCACGAGTTGTTTCATATGTTCCAGTGGAAGACATCGCGGTGTTTCCAAGCTCCTTGCCATCATCCAGGAAAGAGAAATACCAGAAATTCTCCAGAAGTGCCTTCCCTGGTGAGAGCCCAGTCCCTTTCTGAGCACAGAAACATCAGCTCGAAGCAGCCTGGCCCCCAGGATGAGGGTGTGTCGGAGGCCCCTGGGAGAAAGTGAAAGCCCATTGTGTGATGCTGTGGTTGGGGCCAGACCGATGGGTTAGTTCATTAATCACCCAGTGTCGTTGGCTCTACACCTTTCTGGTGTTTTGCTTGCTTCTTGCTCTCTTCCACATATTGAAGAGGGTTTTCCTTATAGAAAAAGCTTCTCCTTAAATCTTTGCTTGTTTGCCTGCAAAACAGCACAGGTCGAGGTTTCCATGTGGGCATGGGGAGGAAGGCAAGATAAAATGTTCCTAATTTTTCCCCTTCTTCCATTATATTTTTCTTCTCACAGAGGGATCTGCTGGAAAGCACTTCCTGTTGGATGCCCTCAAACTCACCAGATCCCAGAGTTTTCCGTCTCACCTGTGTCAAAACCCGAGCACAGAGACAAAGAACAGCCAGTTCAATACACACAGAAAATCACTGCCAGAGCCCAAAGTATCATCTCCTTCCTCCCTGCACTGCCATCCCCATTCCTTTGCATCCTCACTCCTCGAGCCACAGAGGTGGGGAGAGCTCAGCACACAGGCAGAGGCTGCCTGGCTCCTGCTGTAATAATTTCCACCCAGTGTCCTCTGTGAAAGAAAAAAAAAAAATTAAAAAACAACAGAAAGTACCTTAAAGCTTTTTTATCCTTTCAAAACTAAACTCGCCAGCCCCAGGGGAACATCTGACACAGCCAGCTCCCTCCTCCTGTTCCTTCTGCATCATTGTGTGCACACAGGGTACCCTGTGGGAGGCTCTGAGATGAATTTGCCACAGGTGCTGGTAAAGACAAACCACGTTGTCCTTGCAGCTCCAGAACCTCATTGGCACATCCCAGTCCCTCAGGGGCCACCAGGAACCTCAGCGTGGGTTTGTGCTAGGGGTCAGCAGATGAGCTGACCATGGCAGAGCCACGATTTGTGCCCCTGGGTACCTCTCCCCACAATGACCTGTTTGTTAGAGCACCAAAGCACTCAGGCACTTGTGGCTTTTTGTAAAGCTGCAAAACAAGAAATGTCCCCCGATTCTCAGGAAACCTTACAAAACCACACCAGAAATCTGTCAGGCAGCCTGAGGTGTGTTCTCACTGTGCCTGCATCTGTAGGGATGGGAGAACTAACACACATCAAAATTAAAAATGACCTGGCATCCGCTGAAATGAAAACAAACCTAAAAAGCTGCCTCAGCTCTTTTAACGAGCAGATAGTGTTTCATTTTAGATTTTCTTCATGATTTTGCAGTTTCCTGCTCTCAGATAAACCTCTTAAGGTCAAGAAGAGCTGTTCAGTTTCTCCCTGCTGGGCTGGCCTCAGGAAGGGCTGCATCCCTGTTGGCTCTTCATGCAGGGGATGGGGTGCAGCTCTGGTCCCCCATGGGACAGGGTCCTGCAGCTGCCTGTGCTGCTTCATCCTAGAAACCAGCAGAGACACCTTCTCCTTTCACCATGCTCACTTTTAATGGCTTCTGCTCCAAGATAAAATTCAGGTTTTCCCTTTAACCCCTTTCTCTCCCTGTCTCCCATGGGTCACAGCCCTCCAGGTCTGGCTGCCCTGCAGGGTTTGTATCCAGACCACACCTTGCTTTTGATTTTCCTTCTTCTTTCCCATTGTCTGAGACTTCAGGCAGTGCTGCCCTGTATAGCCAGGCTGTGCTTCCCCAGACACCGAGGTGTCCCAGGGATGGAGCTCTCTCAGCTAAAGCTGATGGCAGCAGAGTCTCTGGAGAGGGACAGGACACAAGCCGTGCCCTCCTGAACCAGATGCACAAAACAAACCGGACAATCCCCTTTGGAAAAAATCTATTTCTTGCTCTTGATTTCAAAATAAAGAGATATTAAAGATCTCTATTAAATCTTGACTGAGTGGAGGCAGCGAGACAGAGAGGAATCCAGGCCATAATGCAACAAACCTAAGGAGCATGCCAGGAGAACAAACCCTGCAGCATTTAAAATAAATGAAAAGAGCTTGTTTTCCACATTGCACAATTAAATCATCGATATCCCTGTCACAGGGTGTAACTGGCCTCAAACAGGAATTCACTCAGGTGAATGCCTGCTCTATTTTAGCTGTTGCTTTTCCTCTCTCCTGAAGTATCTTGTACTTAATTATTGCTGGTGGCGCACTGGGCTGGGTGGGCATTTGGGCTGGCCCAGCACAGTGCCCTGGCTCACTGCAGGGGCCAGAGGCAGCAGGTGGTGACCCTGCAAGTGTCCAGGGCCAGGCTGGATGGAGCTCTGAGCACCACGGGATGGTGGAAGCTGTCCCTGCCCACGGCAGGGGGTGGAATCAGATGATCTTTAAGGTCCCTTCCAAACCATTCCGTGATTCCATTGATTAAGTGGCTCTGGGCAATCTGCCCCTGCTGGGCTCCAGAATGGTTTCATTGTGTGTATGGAACACACCTTTCTGTGCCTATTGCTGCTCCCGGCATAAAAATAAAGATAGAACTTGAAGCCAAGACAGAGCTTCATCTTTACTCAACTAATATGGAAAGGGTTGTTGATTTCCTGTCAAGTGCAGGTCATCAGTGGCTGAATTCAGACTCCTCCAATAGGTACTTATTCTGGGAGTCCCAGGGAGGGAATTTTAGCCTGCAGTTTTCATGGAATTATTATCAGGTATTTTCCTGTGCTTTCATTCAGTTGATGGTATTCTAATTTGTGCATGCTGTCACAGTCATGATTTCTCGAAGATGGGAGAAGATTGCTCAAATCTGTGCTCTGAGTTACTCAGGGTTACATCTGTTATTACAGCATCCACTTGTAAATTAATCAGCTTGGTAATGGATGAGGAAAAATATCTCCATCATCTGTCTCAGGTTTTGGCAAGAACCAAACCAAGCAAGTAATCTTGGATCTAAACCACTGCTTTATCTTGTCTAATTCTGGTGTCTCAGCACCTCCAAAACTTGTGGTTTCACCTCACCCATTCAGAAAAACCCAACTCAAACTCATGAACAGGCTTGGTCATCCTGAAAGTGCCTTTTCCAATGAATTGATGAGTCACTGAGCCATCTTCTCCCAGTTTTGGAGCCCCAGCATTTCATGGCAGGCAGTTCTGTGCTCACCGAGATGGCTATCACAGCCCATACCACCGTAGGAGTGTTGAAAGCTTGGGCTGTGGGCTGTGCAGCCATCTAGGACTGTATCCTGTGCTACCCTGAGCCCTCGGGGCACCTCCTCCTCTACCTCTCAATTAATCCAACAGGTTAATTGCCATTCAATGGCTGCACCCAGTGAACTGCTCACGGGGGTTGAGGTCACCAGATTCTGCTTCTGACTGGGATTTGCTCTGACTTGCAGGTCCTCAGTGAGCTCTGTCATTTTGGTTTCCACCTGGCTGCTTTCCTTTCCTTTGTGCTGCACACCCAGCTGGAGGCCAGGCTAAATATTTAGATTTTGACATTGTAAGAGCAGAGACATAAAAGTCTCAAAGGCTGCCTATGGAAAATTCCTCTTGGTGTGGAGAATCCCTGATCCAGCTGCTGGCTTTAATCAGAAAAACGGTGCCAAAAATAATTTCCTAAAGAAATTCAGTGTAGTCACCAGCGTTTGTTTGCTGCTCTGCTGGAGCTGCCTGAGCTCTGCCTGGCTCCATCCCCTGTGACAGTGCCCTGCAAGGATAGGCACCTTTTCTTGTGCCCAAGTCCCATGAAACCTTCATGACAACATCCTTCCCATTCCCTTGGACCCACAAATTTAAGCTTTCAGCCGCCTAATCCCTCACCTATCCCTACAAATCCTTCCCTCTCCACCTCTTCCTATAATCACCTATTTTTTCTGCCTCTCAGTCCCTGCCCCCTCTTGTGCATCATCATCCAGTCCTTGCTGCACTGAGGAATTCTTTGTTTCTTCAGGAAACAAAACAAAACAAAACCGATCCTTTTCCAAAGTGTTACGAAACCCATTAGATTGGCAGTAAGGGAAGTCTTCCTGAATTGCTGAATAGAGGTGCTGACAGAGTTTGCTATCACTGCAAAGCCACCAGTGACGCAAATATTTCATCAGGAATTAATTAGCTGTTGTGTTTGGTTTGTAATGAGGCAGCTTAAGAATAAATCCTATTTAGAAAAAAAAAACTCAGAAATTTATCACAAAGAAAAAGTCCCTTTCTCCACCACTAAAACGTAGCAAACATAGATCAAAAGGCTTAATTTTTTCCCATAGTTTCAAGCTGAATAAATACACTGAATAAATAAAATAATAACAAGTGGAGAGTTCCAAAACAAAACGTTGTTTTTATAGAAAAAAGAAATCGTTCTATTCCCCAAATGCTGAACTTGTGTCTTTCAAGCTTATTAAAATATAAGGGTTTTTTTTAAATTTCTGAAAAGCTTTATCAGAACGATCATCTTTCCAAAATCCGGTTTTGCTTTTAGTGAAAAGGCATTTCTGAGAGGAGGGGAATCCACTGCAATATTTCACAGAATCCCGGAAGGGTTTAGCTTGGAAGCCCAACCTTAAAGCCCATCCAGTGTCACCCTCTACCATGGGCAGGGACACCTTCCACTGTCCCAGGCTGCTCCAAGCCCCGTCCAAACTGGCTTTGGACACTGCCAGGGATCCAGGGGCAGCCACAGCTTCTCTGGGCACCCTGAGAAGCTCCAGCTGGTTTCAGATCTGATGGCTGAGGTTGCCCTGGGGGCCACTCTAAACCAGGTGTATCCCCAGTACATCCCAAATATGCCACGGCGCCCATAGGGTTTAAGTCATCTTGGGTTTGCTGATCCAGCTGGCACGGATTTACCCGCTGGCACTTGCTGGGACTGTGACTCATGGCCACAGCCCACCTGGGCATGCAGAAATGCCTTGGGTGCCTCAGGCTCTCCCTTTTCTCTCCCCAAAGCCAGATCCATCCCCTGCAGCACCAGCACCGAAGGCTTTGCTGGCCACCCCGGGATGCTCCAGGAGAACAAGGGCAGTCCCTGCCCTCCAGACTGACGGACAGAGCCTCCGACCTGGATCAGTGTGCTGGGCTTTTGCTCCTCATCAGCCTCTGCACCACCTGATCAGGCTGCACTCACCAGGCTGCCTCGGAATGTGTTTGTGCAGAACCCCAGACCACAGGTTTCCACTGCTGGCTGTCACCACGACACCAGCAAGGCTTTGCCAAGGCTAAAACACTTCCTCAAGTGCTCTGCTCACCCTATCCAGCTGCTTGTCAACACCTTTATGTCTCATTTCTAGTTTTTAGGCTTTCAGGTCTTTGTGTGTCTCCCTAAGTTGTCTTTTGGCAAGACAAATGCTGGTAGGGATATAAACAATATCACAAAGCAGCAATAATCAGGGCTCCAGAGCAGCAGGGTGGCTGTGCTGGCCCTCCCTCACCTATATTTGGTTTGTGGTGAGCCCAAACCTGGCTCATCTCAGCCTCAGCCCCTGCCCTCCCCTGCTTCATATCGATTAATAATAACAACAACTTCTCCGTGGGATGTTTACCACCCACAGATATCCACCCCCAAAAAGCCCCAGAGGAAAGAACATGAGGTAACTTGTTGTGTTTTTTTCTATTTATAAACAGAAAAAGATGATTCCCAGCCATAAAAGAGACCGAGATGTTTATCTGCCACGGCAGAAATGTCGAGTCGACTTTTTGAAATTCCAAACTTGAAGTTTCCTCTGCTGGTGTCAAACCTGCTTCGTGTTCTCTCACAACCTACACCACCACCTCCTCATGATCTTCACCACATCCCTCCCTCATTCCTTGCCTTGCCCAGCTCGGGCTCAGCTGGGACAACAGGGACAACCTCCGGTCACAAGTGCTCGTGGAGCTTTTCTCTGGCCAGTGATCCTGTTGGAATTCAGGGAAGAACCCCACTGCAGCTCCATGGATCTCACCTGTCCAATGCATCTGGCAAAGCTTTTGGGGAGTCTCTGCTCCATCAGTCACTTCTCCACCCCCTGCCTGAGATTTTCTGCCTGTAAAATGGTAAAAATCAAGAAGATTTTTATTGTAACAGGAGCTGTGGGGTGAAAATAGCTAGATTTAGGCACATAGATTTTATCATTATCAGGTGTTTCTGCTCAGAGCTGGGTTAAACCTTTCCCAAGGTGTTCACAGAGCAGCTCAGAAGAGGAGAGCACATCTTGGTGGCTTTCCTTGGTCACTGCTCCCCTCCCACTCTTTTCCCTTGGGCTTCTGGCCTAAGAAACGTGAGGCAAAGTCCTGAATATCTCCTCTAAAATGATCTTCCACTTCCAAGGGATGCTGAAACCCTCCCGGGTGGTCATGCCATGCTCCTTTCTCCCAGAGCTACCAGGGTGGGACACGGTGGTGACACAGCCCTGGGAAGAGACCAGATGTGAAACCAGATTTCCTTCCAGTCTGGGTTTTACCCATGGGCCAACCTCCTCTAGGAAACAGTTCAAACCCAACCAAATCAACCAAAAGCAGCCGTATCAAGACACATCCTGAAACTGCCACATTACGTTTAGCAGTGACCACAGAGAAAGGGGATATTTTTTGCATTTGAGTGGGTGCCTCAAACTTTCAATTGTTTGCTGTGTTTTTAATTCATTCATTCAAAACACTGTTTGAAGCTGCATTTTCCCATCCTGTGTGTTTTGAGAAGTCACACTCTCTGTTGAGCAGGGGAAATTAGGTACAGATTTTCCCTGCTCAACAGGATTTGGGGTCTAGAAAATACCTTTACTGAGAGAAGTTTGAGCAATTTGTTTTATTTATTTATTCCAACTACAGAAAGAAGGAAATCTGAACCTGGATCCGTGTGAATTTAGGTTAAGAAAAAGAAAATTTTGACCAGTGGAAATGAGAGTTAATGACAGCAGAGGGAAAATAATCCACAAGATTTTCCTCTTTTCTCTCTGGCTCTGTCAATCCAACAGAAAAGAGAAGCACATCCGTGAGACTGGAGTTCGTTAAACATTGTCGTGACTCCTTGGAAGAAGTGGCAGGTCCATCCTGATTGGAAGTCTTTGAGCTGAAACCCAGCTGTCTTCTAAAATGAAATCTTCCAGTCTAGTTGAGTTTCCTGGTTCAGTTGTGCTCAATAAGGTAATTTCTAAGGAATTCAGCAAAATGGATTAGTGCTGACGTATCCTGGGTGACAGAATTGGCTCAGTAGGTGACACACAGCCTTTGGAAGTGTACCCAGAAAAAATACCCACATTTGCTTGTGTGTCACTAAAAACGAGTTCTATTTCAAGACAAATTTTCTACAGATTTTCTCCAGTATTGCCCACCCTTCTTCTCATTCATGTTTTAATTCCTCTAGTATTAGATTGTCACAAATTCAAGGCTGAAGATGTCTTCCGCGTGCACCACGCTCACAAGAGTGTGATGCCCTGAGTTACCAAGTGCTTGATGATTTCCCTGACCTAGAAATGATCCGAGTTTTAATCTCTGCTGGAAGAAGCCACTGTTAATCAACAGGAGAGAACAACACCAGTCTCAGCCTTTTCTAAATCTCTTCAAATCCTGAGATACAGAAGATGTAGGCTTGGCTATGCCATGCCTGCACTGATTTCCCACTATGACAAAGAATCCACGATTTTTTTGTCTTCCAGACATGGACTGAAACCATGCTAAGAAGACCAAAGCAAGGGCCAAAACCAAGCCCAAAGCTCAGAAGCCGATGAAGGCAAATCAATCAATCAATTTTCACTTAAAACCAAGTGGGGACCACAGAAATGTCTCGTTGCAGCAAAGATTTCCATTGCCAACCATTATATTCTCAGTAGGCAAGAGTGGACAAGTCACAATTCAAAGTTTTGTGTCTCTTCCTTTTCGGACTCCATGAAATTTTCATAACGAAACCCCAAAAAACAAGGTGAACTGCATGGTTTGGTCTGGAAACCATGAGCAATTCTGTGGTTTTGCTTAGGTTTGTACTGAAACTAGTCCGAATTGGGGAGTTTCTCTTCGCTGAATATGACCTAAAGATATTGCATTCATTCACACCTGAAACTGAGAGCGAAATTTAGGGGGCATGAACCCACGCAGACTAAAAGAAGGAAAAAGGGTTTGCATGAAACCACAGGCCAGGTTTGCTCACTAAGTTCAACATCACCTTGAGTTGCTCTGGGAGGTGTTTGCTGCTGACTCACCAAACCACAGCTCCTGGACCCCACAGGGCTTCAGCTCCTTGGGAATTGTCATCCAGCTCTGGGAATACACAGGTCCCCAGATGCTGCAGATCTCACAGCGGCACCTCTGAAGGCGTGGCTGAGCTTCCCCTTGTGGCATTCCTTCCTCTGGGAGAAGAGAAGGATCTGGGGAGATTTTAGAGCACCTTCCAGTGCCTGAGGGGGTTCATGAGAAGGTTGGAGTGGGACTCTCATGAGGATAGGTCGTGATAAGACAAGGTGGAATGGCCTTAAGATAAAGGAGGGCAGGGTTAGATGGGATATTGGGAAGGAATTGTGCCCTGGGAGGGTGGGGAGGCCCTGGCACAGGGTGCCCAGAGAAGCTGTGGCTGCCCCTGGATCCCTGGCAGTGTCCAAGGCCAGGTTGGACGGGGCTTGGAGCAACCTGGGATAGTGGGAGGTGTCCCTGCCCATGGCAGGGGTGGCACTGGGTGATCTTTAAGATCCCTTCCAACCTTAACCATCCTGTGATCTATGTAGGCTGGCAGGCTACCAGCATGGAAAATTTCACGGAAAAAGTTTGGAAAAGTAGAATTGCCAGAAAAACACGTGCTATTTGTTACAGTGGGTTGTTGATGGGTTCTCTTGAGCGTCCTTCAGGCACCTCAGTGCCCAACTCTTCTGGACAGGGGAAAATCCTGCTTTTCCACCAGGAAAACCTGCTGTGTGTGGTGTGCCCAAGAAGCCCAAGACATTTGCACAAAGGGATCAAAGAAAGGAATCAGAGGGGAGCAGAATTCAAGGATGGGCAAGATTAAATTTTTCAGCCTGCACGAATTGAGAGTGACGTGGCAAAGCTTCTGGAGTTGCATTCATTCAAGGACAGCTGGGGTAGGAATGACATGAACATCAATGGGAATGCACAGAGCTTTTGTATGCCCTGATTGGAGTCAAAGAAAGAAATGCCAAACTGAATTCCACGGAGGGCAAACCACACAGGATCCAGAGTGGATGTGTCCTTCTTGTGGGTAAGAAATACATCTCTGAAAAGGCTTTGGATAATTTCAGGGTAACTGTTCCAGAGAAAATGCTGGCAGATGCAGGATTTTACCTGACAATTACCTCCAGAGGAACAAACAAAGACTGTCACTCAAGGCTGAATATTTTGATTTTCCTTTCCCATTCTCCTGTGATTTATACATTTTGTGGCTCATGGAAATGAACAGGCAGTGGTGATGCCCTTGGCAGTCGTGGCTGTTGTGTGACACAGGAATGCCTCAATTCCCTTATCCCACTGTCACTGCTCCTCCCTGGATGTACCTGACCGTGATGGCTCCCAATCCCTGGCTCATCCCTGTTCCATGATGGCCTTCCATAATTTCAGTCTCAGGCAGGGTCCATTATGCTTATTTGATGACTGCCACCCCCAGAAGGGTGATGTCAAAAGTAGGGGGTGATTTTTCACAAGAATCATAATAATTAACCTCCCACCCTCCACCTGCTAATGAGGCTCCTGCCCCCAAATGAGCTCGTGCTCCCAAATGCCCTCAGTCATTTTCCTTGCCTGTAGCTCTCTCAGAGATATCTGGACCAAACAACTTGTCTGGGCTGTTTCTGTAATCAGCCCTGGTACAGGCTGGGGACACAAACATTCCCAAATGGATCTGCCAGCTCAGCCAGGATGAACCACTTACAGAGGAAGCACTGTCTGTTTACAGAGAGCCACCTTCAGAACTGGCCTGGGGAGCCCAGAATTATTTAATCCCACATATTTTTGGGAATCTTGCCCCTTGTCAATGAGCAGGGCCTGCGAGAAGCCCAGCAAGCGTGAAAAAGCCCTGCACACAAATGCTCATCCAGAGCTGTGCATTGGCACACCCCAAGCAGCAGGATCATCAGCTGGTGAGGGCTGGGATCTCCACAGCTCTGCTTGGACATGTTGGTCAGCCAAGTGCTGCACTGCTCCCAGGAGGGAACTCCCAGCTTTTCTTTTGTTTTTTTCTGGAGATTTTTGTCTTCAGCTGTGGTGACGGGAGACCAAGAAAGCAGCTACAGCTTGGAGGTGTCCCAGGCCTCGGCTCGTAATCAAAAGCTCCCGGCAGCTTTAAGCTGAACTTGTTCAATTCACCATGAAGAAAAAGCTCCAGGTGACTTCCACCCTTTAAGGCATTTTGGAACATCGTTCTTAAGACTTTTACCAGTTTCACATCTGGAGAGAAAGCTCCTGTCACCCTGAGGAGACACCCTGAGGTTATATTGCTTTCTTTGAACATCGATTTTTGGGGGGGATTTTGACAGCGCTCCGTCCTTTGCTGCAGTTTTTCAGTGTGTGCTCATGCTCCTGAGCCATCTGCATCAACTTTGCAGAGTCTTGGGGACTGCTTCAGGGAGCCTTTAGGGGCACAAACCTAAAGAGGGTCCCCAGGCCGGAGGCCGCAGCTGTGTTTAACCCCCGAGGTTAAACAGAGGCACTTAACACCTTCTGATGCTTCATTTCTGTCTTTAACAGGGAGGAAGAGGAGGAACACCAACACTGACCCGCCTCAGCAGCTGCTGTGAGGATAAATCCATCCCAGACTGAATGACAGAAGGTAACCCTGGCACCCAAGGCACTCTACAGGGGGAATTTTGCAAGATCTTTCCTTACTTGCCCTACAGGGATGGAAAAAATAAACAACTTCACAGCTACTTGCCGAGAAGGAGAGTGATGGAGCTTTCTTATTTTGAGAAAGGTGAACTAACAAAGCTTTTCAAGCTGCCAGAATTGTAAATAGACTTTCACCCCACGTTCCTGCACTTCCCTTGATGTACAGACTGCATCTCAAGCTAGTGAAACTTTGATTTTTCAGTGGTTCTCCTATTAGTGCCCAGTAGGGTTCAGTGCATGAATGCCATGCTGAGCAGAGCCTATCTGTAAGACACAGGGAGATTCAGGAGCTGTCAAGTGCTGAATGCCAGCTTTTGTGGGGTCTTTATTTCTAATCTGGGTACCTTAAACTGCCAGGTGAATTCAGTTGTGAGGTAACTCTTCTCTCCCAGTGAAGTCTAACCAGAGATGATGTGGTCTCTACAAAGGTTTGGTTGTTTTCAATCTGACCTCAGATCTCTCATCTCTCTTTTATCAAAAGCTGTCAACACTTAGGCACAGGGAACACGAATAACAGCTTCTTCCCTAAATCAATCTTTAGTTCACAATTCCACTTCTTTCCATGGCCAATTATTAATATTTCATACTCACATGGGGGAATATTCTGATTATTACAGCTGAACCATTCCAGAGCCCTGCCTGTCCTAGCCCAGAGCTGTGTCTCAAAGACACCCAAGCTGCCCTTTCCAGTGTCATCACTTCCAAAACTGCTCATCTCCACCCCAGGTGCCCCACACTGTCCCTTAGGTGGGTGACAGAGCCACAGGCAGGTGCCAAACGCTGCTCCAGCCTGGTCCTGCCCCACAGCTCAGCCCCCACCTGATACTTTTTTTCCATCTCAGCAGCATTCTCATTTTCCAGGGGTTTGGGATAAAGCTCTGTGCCCTTTTCCGAACAGAATGTCAAACTATCCAACCTATAGGGCCCTTTCTGACCTAAATCCTGTTATTCTCCTGCAGATGTTGAGGGTAAGATCCTTTCCAGGGATGCTTTTGTGGTGGTGCTGCCTCTCTGTGCCAGTCTCGGTGTGACACTGCGCCAGTGTCAGTGCCCCTCACAGCACACAAGGTCCTGGCGTGGTCTCTGCAGACCTCACCCAGCACGATGAAATGGGGCCTTTCCCTTCATTTCCATGGGTTTTAGTGGTTATTTCTTCCTGCTACTCAAATCTATATATTAGGATTGGTTTAGGATTTTATTATTTTTTTATTATTTTTATTTTTATTTTTATTGTATTAGGAATCCATCCATTCCTCCTTCTGACCCAAATCCACTTCATGGATTTTCTCAGGCCAACATTTGCAGGTGTATCCAGAGACTTTAAGAACCACACTCACACCAGCAAGTGTAAATGTCCTTTTTCTCTCTCTTAATGAACTTGAAATTGATACAATCCTCTTGGGTTTTTTTTAAATTAATTAGATCCCAGAGTATGCACAAGAGTCTGAATACACTTCTGGATGGCTCAATTTTTTATTATGCTGCTGCAATCACACAGAAATAGCCTGGTTTTTAAGAAATTAGGAGATCCTTGTGGAAAATGAATATCCTTCTGGTGTTCCATAACAGAATAACTGGAATTTCAGTGATTTGAAATCTCTACATGTGCCTGAAAATCTCATTCTGAACAACTCTGAGTATTTTTTTTTTTTTATTACTTAAACAATATTAGTTATTCCATTTCTTCCAGCTTTGCCATTCATGCATTCTTTTCTTCTGGTCATTAACCAGAACACAGAGGAGTTTAATGCCCAGAAATGAGTTTTCCACTTGGATTGACTCCCTCCAACGCTGCTGAAAGGCACCACGGGTTTTCCAGCTCCCCAGTTCGGGGGATGCCACATGGGAAGAACTCTGAGTGTGTTTGGGCAGCCAATAATTCCCACTGAGCAAACGCTGTCTCTGACAAATTTGTGGAACTTATTGAACTTTTATAACTCTTCCACTTGTATTGTTTTATTGTTGCATTTTATTATCTCTCTTAACGACTCTGCTTTCTACCTGCGCTCCAAGGGAGATGGATGATGCACATCCATTACAGGATCAAGGTGGTTTTTTCCCCCATAACCAATTTTCAGCTCATTTAATACACCTGATTTTCCATATTCTTACGAGACTGAGCAATATAATTCTTTTGAGCAAGGGAAGCAGCAGCACAGCACAAATAAACCCCCTGTAGCTTCCCAAGAAGATAATTCTGCACGGTGGCAGCTTTAACCTTTCCTTTTTCCCCTCATTTTCCTCCTGTCTGATGTGTATTTTTATCCAGTGATCTTATTTGAGAAACAAAATGAGAAAGGAGCGTTGCTATCCTTGGGAAGCCTCCAAGAGGCTGGGATGAGAGATGGGAGATAGGCAGCATCACCCTCAAAAGCCTGGTTCGTGGTGGCAGCCAAAGGTGTCCTCGCAGCAGTGCTGGGAATTGGAAGTGAGCAGCTTTGCTCGGGACCACGTGAATGGGCAGAGATGCTAATAAATGCAGTTAAAAAAATAAACCCAAACAACTTTTTCAGCCTTGGCAAGGGCTGAGGAGTGGACACGAGCACAACCCCGCAGTGCGGCGCGGGAGTGATTCATGGAGGAAACGCAGAGCCTCCGACGACGAGGTGATTCATCCTCCGGGTGCTCAGGGTGCTTTGCAGCAACCTCAATTTACTGGTTTTGCATTTCCATATCAAATGATCTCCACATGTGCTCCCATGTTCATGTGTGTGCAGTCAGCTGCAGCTCACAGGGGGCTGGAGAACGCTGCATCCACTGGGGTCTCTCACTGAAGATAAAAGACCTTGGAAATCGTCTTATTCCAGGCTGGATGGAGCTCGGAGCAACCTGGGATAGTGGGAGGTGCCCCTGCCCATGGGATGGGATGGTCTCTAAGGTCCCTTCCACCCCAAACCCCTCTGTGATTCCCTGATTCCATAAGAAGCCTGACAGCATCCTTGCTATCAATGACTCTCAATTAGCAGGAATCACTCAGGGCAATTAAACAGACATTATGGTTCATTTTCTCTCTGAGCTCTGGGGTGAGGTTCTGGGAGTGAACCACATGGATGTAAACACAGGTGACGGCTTTGACAAGAAATGGGCACAGTTCATATAAACCCAGGAATTTCTAAAGGCACCTACACTGTTCAGCCCCCTGGATTTCAGTGGCAGCTGGGTACCCACACATCTGTCAAAAATCGGGCATTAATGTCGTTGATAAAGGTTTCAGTTATCACAGCTTCAATCAAGGGTGAATTTCCAGCGAGCACATGGATGGGTGCTCAGCTCTGTCAGTTTGTTTCCTCTCAGCCGAGGAGTAGAACAATAAGTACTGACAATGGGCTGGGATATTATTTTGGGTTTTTTTCTGACAAAGGCAGTCCCTTGCAATATCTACCAAGAAATAATTAGAGCTGCTGGTTTTGTGGTTCGCTGGTTTTCTGCCTCCCTGTCCGTTTATGCAAAGCTCTTTGCTGCAGAGGGCACAGCTCGTGCCGATGCAAATTTGGGGCAAGCACCTGCTATTTAACCTCTTGTACCAGAGCCGGGGAGAATTGGTGCAACATTGGGCAGAAGACACGAAACAGTGAACTGTGCTCTGGGAACCGACTCCATCAGGCAGGCGAGAGCGTGAAAGGGTTTGCAGGGTGGTGTTTTCAGCAAGCAGTAACAGAGCATTGCACTAAAGGTGTGTTTTGAAAGCACATCACCACCACCAAGCCAGCATATGCAGCCAGAGTACCCCAAAACACCTATTTAATGGGGGGTGCCCCATCCCTGGAATGTCCAAGGCTGGGTTGGACAGGGCTTGGAGCACCCTGGGATAGTGGGAAATGTCCCTGCCCACGGCAGGGGGTGGGACAGGATGATCTTTAATGTCCCTTCCAACCCAAACCATTCTGGGATTCTGTGATTATGGGACCTTCCCAGCTGATTCCAGCATTTCCAGCTCACCCTGTGGGCTTGCACTCCTGTGCTCATGGGCTGACCAGATTTATCCCAGAAAGCACCAGGCTCGGTTTAATCTGGATTGCACTTGTTTGCACAAATTTATCCCGTTTTTCCTCACTGACACTCACTGATCTCTTTTCCTTTTGCAGCCATCACCACCACTTGGTTGTTCTTAATAAGTTTAGCTCAGGTGTTTTTCTGTTTGAAGAGCTGACCTGCAATCCGGGCATGAGTGTCAAAGCCTAAGAGCTCGCTGAGAGCTGGGCCCTCCTCATGACGCCACACCTGATGTGGCATCCCACAAACTACACCACCATCACTCTCTGGAATATCATCTACCTCAGTGAGGGATGTATCTGCTCAGTCTGAGCAGGAGCTGCTGAACTGCCTGTTCTAGAGGTGCTACAAGACCTGGGGAATTTGGATTTTCCTGCATTTCAGAGTTGTCACATTGTTAAGGAGAGCTGAGGAGAAATTACTTTGGTTGGGGATCTCCTTATGCTGCTTCCTACTGGGTGGATTTGCTGTTCTGCACTTGCTGCCTTAAGGGGTCAAATGAACTTTCACAGGCAAGACTTTGTAAATCTTTCCTTTACAATCACGATTAATTTCCAGAACGAGAACCTCTGCTGCTCGTGGCTGTCCAGAAGTTTTGTATCCACCAAGAAGGACCCAGCAGGTGAAGATCCACTTCATCCAACCTGCCAGGCCTGATTAAGGGAGAGCATTTTCTCATGCCTTTGTCTCTGGTTCAAACAGGTTGTGCCTGTTCCCATGGTGATAAGGGATGCTCTCAAAAACACTGCTTTGCAAATCTGTAGAAGCCTTTGTAGTGCTGTGCTCGAGTGATTTTATTAAACATAGTGGTAATGATAGGAAAATGCCACGACTCTGCAATGTCAGGGGTGTAAGGAACAATTGGATTCAAATTGAAAAGTTCTACCTTTTATCTGGGAGGCCACAAGCCCAAATCAGAGGGAACTGGAGAATTGCACTCAATAAATACCTGTTTTTTCGGTTCAGATATTCTTCCCAAGGAATTTCCTGTTGCACGCTACCGAAGGCAAGGTGCTGCGCTGGATGGACCCTTGGTAAGATCCTCTTTGCCTTCTCTGATGTCCTTGTATTATCAAATTGGGAACAGCTGACACAAATAACCCAGGATTTTTTTCCTGGTAGATAAATTAACTGGCTTGCATGGATGTGATTCAGAAGGGGGCACACATCCAGCTGTGAATCCTGTCAGAAACACTCAGGTGCCTTTTGACTTGGACTGGCCAGAAAGCCAGGAATCATCCCACAGAAAATATGCGGGGTTAGGAATGAGTGGTCCTTGAACACTGGAATAGAGTAGGAATGTTTCCAGATAAACAAATCGCATTTGAGTTCTGTGCAAAGCCAGGGTGACAGTCCCAGGCCAGGACAGGATAGAAGTGAGCAGGAATTCCCTGACTGCAGATAAACCTGGGATTACAGACACCCTCTGTGGGCAGATCTCAACTTCTGCTTTCAGCTACTTCGGTGTCACCGCTTTCTTTCTGCCTGGAACTTGCATCCTGCATCAGAAATGTATTTCTGACACATTTCTATGAAATTCTTCAGTGACAATCTCATGCAAATATCTCCAGACCTCCACAGACAAGCGCAGTCATAAAATCAGAATATCTGGTTTGGAAGGGACTCATAAGGATTAAGTCCAACTCCCTGCTCCTCCCAGCACTGCCCAACGTGAACTCCTATGGCCAAGAGGATCTTCCAGATGCTCCTTGACCCTTGGACAGGGTTAGTGGTGTGGGGAGCCTGTTCCAGTGATCAACCACCCTCTCAGGGGAGAGCCTTTCCCTAATGTCCAGCCTGAACTTCCCCTGATGCAGCTCCATTCCCTTTCCTCCTGTGCTGTCCTGGTCACCGGAGAGGGGGTCAGCAGCTCCTGCCCTGCTGCCGCTTGTGAGGAAGGTGTGGACTGCCATGAGGTCTCCTCCTCAACCTTCTCTTCTCCAGCCTGAACAAACCAAGCCACCTCAGACGTTCCTCGTTAAGTCCTGCCTTGGTGCCTTGTTCACCTCCCCTGGACACACCCTCAAAGGCTGATGTCCTTTTCCTGCTGAGGTCCCAAAACTGCTCGCAGCACTCGAGGTGGGGCTGCACCAGTGCAGGGCAATGCAGGTCCATCTCCTCCCTCCCTGTCCTGGCTGGGGATGCCGTGCTTGGGGCACTCCAGGGCACAGCGGGGCTGCCCAAAGGGCACCTGTGGGCACAGAGCTCCGCAGGTCGCTCCCTGTTGCGAGGCAGGAGAGGTTTCAGCGCACAACAGGAAGGCAGAGCTCGGGGCGACTCCCTGAGCCCGACTGCAGCTGCAGTGAGTATAAAATGAAAGAGAATTTGCATATCTGCCCATTTCACAGGGAGCCGGCGGCGGGGCGGGGGCCTGGGGCGGGGGATCTTGGTGCCTGTTCACCTTCTGACATCAGAAACCTCGGCTGCAGCGCGCGGACCTCGGCGGAGAAATCCCTGAGCAGGAACATGAAGCTCCTTCCCCTGCTCACAGCTGCGTCCTGCCTCACGCCCCCGGGGCCCTCTTTCTTTGTACAGCAAGTGATGAAGTTTTTTTTCCAGATCACATGAGCCAGGATGAAGGGGGAAAATCCTGCCAGGAGCAGAGATGGGCTGCAACTTGAACCCGATCGAGGGGAGACACAGAGCAGTGCCTTGAGAGCTATATAAGAATGTGCCAGGCACAGGAGCAAACACTTTCTCAGGTGAAGGACTCGCATGAATCAGCCATGAATGTGAATGAAGACGCTGTTCCCAGGAGGCTTGGGGCCACTAACAAAGTGTGTTTGTATTTCATCATCGCCACGCTGGGTGTGTTGCTTGTCTTTGCCTTGGCCACCATCATGGTCCTGGTCGTCCAGAGGACGGTAAGAGATTGATTCATTGACCTCTTCTCTTCTCTTCTCTTCTCTTCTCTTCTCTTCTCTTCTCTTCTCTTCTCTTCTCTTCTCTTCTCTTCTCTTCTCTTCTCCCTTTTTCCTTTCCTCGCCTTTTTCCTTTTCCATCCTGTGGCCAGAAGAACAGTTCCTACCTCTGTTATAAATGCACACATGTGAATTAGGGGAAAAGATGAAACACAGAGAAAAGAACGTCACAAAAAGAGGACCCTTCTCCATGGGCCGCATTTATTCTTGGCACGGAATTCCTACTCTGTAAATGGAAAGAGAAAGCTCCTGATCCAAGGTGCCAAGCAGCCTCTGTCCTGCCTGGTTTGATGTGTGTCTCCTGTTGCTTCTTTGGAGAGCAGCCACTGTTTGAGATGGTTTGGTCTGTTCTGGTCCTCTGAAACGGTGATGGAGTCCAGCAGGGGACATGCCCCAGCTCTGTGTGACACCCTGTGGTGCTGCTGCTGCTGTGGTGAGGCAGAGCTGTCCTGAAGCACCCAGAACAGTGCTGGGGGCCAAGGAACTCCCTCCTGCCCCCTGTCCCCTCAGTCCTGCCTTGGGTGTGATTTTTAATGCACAACCAGAGCTGTAGAAAGGATATGAGTGACACGAGGTCACACAAAAACAACTTTTCCCTCTGCCTACAGGCACTTTTAACTCCTTGAAGTAAAACAGTGCTCTTGAATAGATCTGGGGTTGATGGGGAACCAGTGACAGCCAGAGCAGAGATACAGATGGCTGTGAGGATAAAAAATGAATTTCTGACCTTGTAGGGGCATTGCCATCAACTTTACCAAGGTAAAATGCCAGGCTAGAAGTTTTATAGGCTTTGAAATCTTATTGCAAAAATCAAAGTGCTGAGGTACCTCCAGTGCTGTTCATAGAGGGAAAGCTCCAGCACGGGGCTGCTGGGGAAACTGGCCATGGGAAACAAAATATGATCCTTTGACTCAATATTTTCTCTTGCTAAATTTACCCTGTGCAATTTGTGTGCACATTAGCCAGAAATTAAACCAGGAAGGCTTGACTGATTCGCCTTCAAGAGAGGAATCATTTACCTGTAATCAGTGCTCTCCCAAAAGAGAAGCACTTTGAGGACAGTTAACATGAGACATGGGGCTTTTTAAGTGAGAAAAAGTGGGATATCAAGGGAGATTTTTAAAATAACAGTCTGGGTAATTACAGACTTGCCACAGCTTTGCTGTATAATGAGGCTTTCATTTGTAGTTATTATGGAAGTGAGCATTAAATCACCTCTCCATCAGGATAAAGCAGTTACAGGAGTTGCCAGAGGAACAAGATTACTGAAAGAGCCAAGGTTTTGACTTAAAAGAATAATGACACCATTGCAGCTGCTTTGAAAATGAGCTTGGCTGGAGGAGGAAATAAGGAGCTGAGGGGTGTGAGGAACAAATAAAATCAAGCAGCAATTTTACGCTCTGAAGAGAACTTGGCAGTAAAAACATAGATTGTGGTTTGCTCCCAGGGAGTTCAGAAGCAGAACAGTCATCCCCCATCTGTGGCTGGTCCTGAATTCCCAGAGCAGGGAATAAGCGTTGGTTCTGTGGGACAGGTTCCGCAGAGAGCTCCAGGCTTGCTCCAAAAACACCTCAGCTCTTGGCTGCACTGTCAGAGCAAGGCTGGGCACAGAATATTTTGGGAATCACAGCCATGGTTGGGCTGAGCATCTCCAGCACCAAATCCAGCAGCTGCCAGGACCTGAGGGGCTGGGGAATCCTTGGAGCCCTGTGGATACTGAGTTGCTGTAGGGATCAGAGCCTCGCCAGCTGACTTTTATTTTCTTTATAACTGTGACAAAAGGACCGACATTTGATGTGATCATCCCCTGAGGACCATAAGGTTTTCCTTCCAGATGTTATCAGCTGGATTGTGTGAGTGGTCCCCGAGTTCAGGGGCAACTCCACACCCTCCTTCTGCTGAGCTGAGAAAGAAGCTTCTATTTCCCTCTGTTCAAGGGGTGTTTGAGGAGGGACAGTGCAGGGGTTGGACCCTTGGGTGCCACAGCATTCGGAGGAGGCTTGTGGTGACAGGATCACACTGTCCCTGCCCCCATCACAGGCACAGGCTGCTTGTCTGCCTTTTGACGAATTCATAATTGCCTAATTTAAGATGAAGGAAGATAGACTGGAAAAGGAAAATCAAACTCTGCAGAAACCAGGCACTCGAAACACCCACAGCCCGGGTGCTCCAAGGGAGGGAAACACAACATGAAAGGCCAGATGAAAAGGGCAACTATGATTCAAAGCTGCTTCTCTGAATCCTACAGCACCTCTAGTAGACATTATCACACCTCCCCACTTTCCAGCACCCCAAGAAATTTCCTTTACGCCTTGTTTTCAAGAAGGGCAGCACAGCACATTAGTGCCACACCTGGCAAGGGTCATTTTTGGAGCTAAACTCTGGGTTTTGGAACTATTTGCAGTGCTGAAGTCAGTTCATTTCTTCAGCTTTCATCTGCAGAACCACTTGGCTTCAGGCCATTGATAACCTTTTACAAGTGACTTTGTTTTCCTCTGGAATGAGAACAGTCCCTGGAAGGTGGTCTGGAGCCGTCATTTTGCTGCCTAACACTGTTTATAAGTGTGTTAAACCCTCTGCCCTTCTGGATGCTGCATCCACTGCTGAATGTATGTGTATATACACACCTCTGGAGATATCTGTGTGTCTAGAGAGCGAGATGGGAAAGCAGTGACAGGGAATGGGACAGGAAGGGCTGGAAAATGTCATTTTAAGGCACGCAGACCCTCACAAATTTCATGCTGTACAGGAAGGTTCGTCAGACACCTGGGCCTCCCATTAACAAATTCGGTGGGAATGTTCAGAGTCCATGATCTGGGTTAGTCCATCACTGCTCTGGATTTTATAGACTTCATGTATTGAACCTCTAAATTGTGTGGGAAAACCTTTTTATCACCAGTGTGGCAGATACTAAAGGTCAGAGTGGGTTTTTCTATTTGCTGATCTGCTCTTCAAGGCTGTTAAAAACCTGTAGCAGTAGATTTGTAAATGACTCCTACAGCACCCAGCATGATCCTGCACTATTTATTGGGGGTTTATGTCTCTTTAAAACTCATTTTGGCCCCGGGTGCCCCAATCGGGGCCTGTTGGCCCCCTCTGGTGGCAACCCTGACAGACAGGAAAATAAAGATTTTAAAAATTAATTTAAAATACTGAAAAATTCCCCTAAAAGCAGATTTCCCACTTGCTGAGCACTACAGGAAACCACTGAGGCATTTCAGAGGAAAACTGCACTGGCCCAGCTCTTGCTGTGGGTGTTCTGGGCAGTGACAGTCACCTGCTGTCTGGAGGTGCCACTTTAATCGCTTTGGTCAGCACAGGAGAAACTGATTTTCACCCAGGGCTGTGTTTCCTGTCAGGCTCGTTATCAGATGAGCCGTGGGGGCAGTGCTCTGCTTGCTGGAGTTTTCATGTCCAGCTTCAGCCTTTGCCTCTTGGCACCTCGGGAGGAAGAGCCCCCACCTTCCTTCCTCCCCAGCCAGAGTCAGGTCCTAAAATAAATCCCAGGATCACTGAGGCTGGAAAAGCCCTCCCAGGCCATCGAATCCAACCTGTGCCCAGTCCCCACCTTGTCCCCAGCCCAGAGCGCTGAGTGCCACCTCCAGGCCTTCCTCAGACACCTCCAGGGATGGGGACTCCAAACCTCCCTGGGCAGCCCCTGCCAAGGCCGGACCGCCCTTTCCACGAGGAAATTCCTGCTGACATCAGGATGGTTTGAGGCTGAGCAGGAACATGGGAGAGCCTTGGGGCTCCTTTTTAAATTGAAGAACTTCCTTTGAGGGCAGGGGACCAAAGAGCTCTTCCCTGTGGAGCTGCCAAGAGCTCACACTCTTGAGCCCAGGCCCATTATGGGGACTGTGGTTTGGGGGAATTTTCTTGGACTGTCCAGAGGCAGATAAACACTTCATAGAATCCCAGAAATGTTTGGGTTGGAAGGGACCTTAAAACTCATCCCATCCCACCCCCTGCCATGGGCAGGGACACCTTCCACTGTCCCAGGCTGCTCCAAGCCCCGTCCAACCTGGCCTTGGACGCTGCCAGGGATCCAGGGGCAGCCACAGCTTCTCTGGGCACCCTGTGCCAGAGCCTCACCACCCTCCCAGTGGTCAGAGGTGTGTGGTTCAATGAATATTCACCGTTGCGACACAGGAATTTAGAATGACCCTTGATTCTGTCTCAGCTTGAGAAAATTTCTTGTAAAATGATTAAGGGAAAGAAGAAATAAATCACTTCCACTGGCACCTGATTATCATTTTCTCTAATAAAGCAAACTCGAATTATTCTGCTTGCTGAGTAAAGACTGAGCTCCTTCATCATCAGCCCGCAGATCACTTCAGACAGGGTGAAATTCATTGTATTGAATTCTTTCTGAGCTGGCACTGTAGAATTTAATCTGTTTGGGCTCCTCCTGCATGCCTCTTCGCATTCCGAGTGACAGCATTACATGTGATATTCTTGCTGCTGGAAAAGAAAGAAATAATGCCAGTAATATTTCAAAGGAAGTTCTAAAGGTTTATTTCAGTATCTACTCAATTGTCACTAAAATAAATTGCTTTGCTATGTGCTGGTTTGACTCACTGGGAGCCTTCCCAGGTGAGAACACAATTCCTTTAGTCCATTTTAATTTTGGTTTTATGCCCTGAGTGCAGAGCAGGCTCTGAGCCACCAGCAAGGCAAACACCTCCTTGGCTGCCTGGTTTCATTGAGTGTAATCTCACTGGGGGCAGAGCATCCTTTTTCTGTCACCTAAAATATCATAAATTCTCCACAGAGAGCAGGAGTGTTCAGATACGGCATTGAACAGCAACACTTCCCCCTGCCCTGAGTGTGTGAGAGGGGCAGCCCAGGGCAGGGGGCAAAGGAAGGGGCTGAGGGGTCCTGGCAGAGATCCCTGGGAGTGTTTTCAGCCCAAACCCTTCTCAGTTTTACATTTGGTGAGATCCACCAGAGCTCCCAAGGGCGGATGTCAAGTCAGGGACAAAAAGCTTGGAAATATCTGTGTTTTCCAGTTATATCTCTGGGTTCCTGTTCTGCTGCCCAGCACCTTCCTGCACGGCTCAGGAACGTCACCTGGAGAAATACTGGCTCAACAGGTGGCTCTGCCCTGCCTTACACAGGCGTGGGGAGAGAAAAGGAACGAATTACAGATCTCCAAATTCCCTGAGAATCAGAGAACCATTTAAATTGGGAAAGAGCCCAAAAATCAGTGAGTCCAACCATTAACCTGTCACTGCCCAGTCCACCTGGGAGCAGCTCTGCCACCTCTGCAGGACACAGCATCTGGCATCAGACCACAGGATAACAACTCCTTGCTGGGAGCAGGTGCAGCTCCACACTTCACTGTTGTTCAAAACATGGCCACAGGAAGCCAAAATCTAATTCAAAACCTTCCTAAACATTTAAGATTAGAACATTAATTATGACAGAGCTGGCACAGCTTCCCTCACTGTCCAACCACCTTCCTTCCCCCCACACCACCCGTTTATCCACGTCACACACAGAAATGAGGTGTTTATGCTGTAGCACCACTGTGGATGAAGCTGTTCCCCACCACAGCAGTGCCTCATTTCTCCCAGGAAATATCACATGTTCTGTTAAAGCTGGTAGAGCTTCCCAAATTTCTCCTTCCTGGACATCCTGGTGCGTCACTGAACAGGCTCCCCAGGGAAGTGCTCTGGGCACCGCGTCTGACAGGGCTCAAGGAGCAGCTGCAAGAGGTTTTTAGTCCTATGGTTTAGTTTTAGGAAGGTGAAGAGCAGGGAGAAGGACATAATGATCCCCATGGATCCCTTCCAACTCCAGACACCAATGTGCTACGCTGGGCCTGGCCTGATTAGCCTGCACAATTAGCCCAGGTAATTTCTACCCAGGTAAAAGGAGCTGGTTCAGCCTAGCCTGAGCAAAACCCATTCCCTGACACTGAAATCCCTATGGGGTCACCCGGTGTGAGTGTGAAGGGATGGGACACACAGTGAGGAATTCCCAGTGCTTTCCTCAGCTGTTGGGAGACCTTTTTTGCTCCTTGAGGGCATTGCTGGACACCTGTGAGCTGCCATTGACTCAGGGTTGTGTGTTTGGGTGACAGAAAGGTGTCATCAGAGGAATCCTGCTGGGTTTCACCCCTGGAGCTGGTTTTCTGGGAATTTCTCATGTCATGCTGATTGAGGACAGTTTCCTGTGCCGTTTCCACCCTTGCTTTTACATCTCAGCAAGAAGTAGGAGGAGAGGTGTGGATACCGAAATGCTGCTAGCAGATGAATTTTCCAGCTTCTTGCATTAATTCTTTGAGAACCTTTCCTTTCTCACGCGAGATATGAAAACAGTAAGATAGTTTATGTAAACAATATTCACATCTGGTGTTTTGCTAAGTTCTGTTTCTGGTACACTGAGAAAATGTTTTACTGTGGCTGTGATAGAACCTGAACCAATCACCCTAGGAGGAGTGTGAACACTGTCCAGTCGCTTTATGGAGCTAGACTATATGAAAATGATTGTAAAATTAATAAATAATTCATTCTTTCGCTGGATTTGTGTGTTGCCACATCTCTCCGTTCCTGACCCAATAGTGACAGAGAGGTGAGGCAGGACATCACTTTCATGCTCAGACCTCAGCTCTACAGCTTTAATGCTCTTTCCCAGGGATAAACACTGGCTCTCCAGGTTGTCCAGTCCCACTCTGTCCTACTCTTTCCAAGCTCTGCAAGCCACAAAGAGTGGGATTTTTAGGACTTGTCCTTCTGAAACAGCCCCAACAGAACCCACACAAATACTGCACTGAGAGAATCTGGCTGTGTCAGAAATGTTTTTTAAAAAAGGAAACCTTCCAGATCCACTTTTAAAGCAGGGTTGCACGTGAAATGGATATTTCCTGTTCCCAGAATAATCCATCTCTTCTCTTTCTTCTCTTCAGGCAGCTGATCCTGCCATGGAGGGCATCAAAAAACCCATCAGGACAGGTAAGACCCCTAAACAATACATGCAATTTGTCACTGCATCGGTAATGCAAATATTGCCCAGGGTCACAAATAAGCCAACTGTGCCCATCTTAACATTTCCCATAAAGACTCCTCTTGGTGAAGAGCCAAAGTATTGGGGGAAAAAAATGAAAATAAGCAAAAAAGCTTTCAAATTAATCAGTGCATCCAGGAGCCAGTGCACGGCTGAGGAAATAAATATTTCTGAATTGCCCTGGAGTGCCTACTCAAAAGAGCTTTTTGCCAGGAGATGTGAACATCACTCTGATTTTAAGGTCTTATTTTAAGTGCTGGCTCTTGCAAATTTGTGTAAAGTCCTTGTCTTCGTGAGGTAGGGGTGAAAATGTATTCCACATATTCCAAAACAACTCCTGGTTTGTGGGGAAAAGGGAGAAGGGAACGGGTGGGTCGAGAAGGGCCAAGGGGAGAACAGCAGCAAAAGGCACAGAGCAAGGAACTGAAACAGGCAGAGTGCGAGCACGGGGAGCCTAAAATAGGAAAATCTAACAGAGACGATTTACCAAGATTCTGCTTTTCCTCAGCATAAACCAGGAGCACTGTTTGTGTCACTGACAGTGCCTCACACGGCTCTCAGCACCAACATTTGACTCCTTGCAAATGCAACTTCATACCCAGGCCCAGAGGGCAGGAGATGCCAGTGCCTCCCACCACAGAGGGGGAAATGTTCATCCGGAGGTGGGACAGAATGGGAGATTGGAGGAAACTGGGATTGTTCAGCTGGGGCAGACTGAGGGCAGAGCTCCCCGGGGGCTGCAGCTCCTCCCGAGGGCAGCTCCGATCTCTGCTCCCTGGGACAGGGACAGCACCCAGGGAACGGCTGGAGCTGGGCCAGGGCAGGCTCAGGCTGGAGAGCAGGGAAAGGTTCTTCCCCCAGAGGGTGCTGGGCACTGCCCAGGCTCCCCAGGGAATGGGCACGGCCCCGAGGCTGCCAGAGCTCCAGGAGCGTTTGGGCAGCGCTGCCAGGGATGCCCAGGGTGGGGTTGTTGGGGGGTCTGTGCAGGGCCGGGAGCTGCACTGGGTGATCCCTGTGGGTCCCAGCTCAGGATATTCTGCCATTTAAGAGGAGCCCAAGGTCTGGAGAGTCCCAATCCCACAGTCACCTTTTCTGCAGCTGCGTTTCTGCAGTATTTGGGCACCACTTACTCCATTTTGGGTAACTTTTGAGTTTGTGACTCTCCCATACTGTGCTTGTTCCATAGCCCTCAGTTCCCAGAGCAGTCCCTGCATGTCACCGTGTCCTTCCTGACAGCTTCACATCTTGCCTGAACATAATTTTTTTTCTGTTTTAAAATTCCTGTAACTTGGAGGAATTTTCTTTTCCCCCTAGGGTCCCCCTAGGGCACCCTAAACACACACACTGCTTTCTCTCTAGCAACCTAAGCATCCCCTTAAATCTTCTTAAGCCTTTCTCGAGTCTTTTTGTGCTTTATTTTGTATCTGAAGAGGCTCAGAAATGTGCAGGATCTGAAGGTGTGGAGCCTTCTGATCCACAGAGGAGGAGCCACAGAGGTTGTATCTGTAGGTCAGCACTTTTCAAAGCAAAGCACAAGGGGTAGGGGCATCTCCAGGGCCGGGAGAGAGATGTCACTAGTCCAAAAGTCCATTTATATTTATAATATGTATATTGTTTCAATTGTTTATATTATTTATATTGTTTCTATTTATATTTACATGAAATAAAATCATATATATATATACATGTATACCATACATAAACTATTATATAAACCATATATATGATTTTATTTCAGCTCAAGCAACCTGTGCCAGTTGTTTTTTCCCCTCACCAGCAGCTGGCACATGCCAGGAAGGAGCAATACGCTCTCTCCAGGAATGGCCAGGATGCTGTTTCACCAGCCAGAACATTTTTGTCTTTGGGTCCATATCAATCCTAGGCATCCTCTTACTCTGAATTTTCGAATTCTGCTGCTAAATCTGAGATGATGCCGTTAGTGAAGGACAAAAGGGGGGCTGATGGTGAGACCCCACATCAGGAAGAGCTGCTGAAAGCTGCTTCTAGTGGATTTAAATGCTCTCCCAGCCCACCCCTCACTGCCGTCAGTCTCCATCAGAGGGTAACAGAGCATTCAAGTGTGAGCAGACTGCCAGGGCCTTTTATTTCCCTCTTAAAATGCATAAAGCTGGGCTAATTAATTAATTAATTAATATACCCAGTGGGTAATTTACTGAGGGCCCCTCACAGGGAGCTCTGTCAGCTGCTGCCTGCTGGCAGCTAAGCAGGGACTTGTGGCAACTGCTGCAAGGTCCCACCCAGAGGCAGGAGCAGGAGAAACATTCAGGAAGGGGACTGTGGTGGGGCTGGAGTTGCTGTGGATTTCAATTTGGAGTCATTCTGCCTCCCAGGCAGCCCAGATGGAAAATGGATGTGTTTTGTACCCATGAACCAGGGCTCCTGCGTTGTTAAAATGGGCAAGGGAGTGAAAATCCAGCATTGCCCAGCTGGCAGCTGGGTGCTCAGCCTGGCTCCAGCCCTGTGCCAGTGCCACCATCTCAGAGATGCTCCAGGGGGACACAGCCCCTGGATCCCTGGCAGTGTCCAAGGCCAGGCTGGATGGGGCTTGGAGCAGCCTGGGACAGTGGAAGGTGTCCCTGCCCATGGATGAGCTTTACGGTCCCTCCCAGTCCAAACCATTCCATGATCCTGGGACACAACAAATCTGTGCTGGTTCCAGCTGAGGTCACTCAGGCAGAGACTTTGCTGAGATGCCAATGGGCAGCAGCCCAGACCCAGCCACAGCACTGAATTAATGGTGTCTTATTAAAGCAGGAAAATGCAGTGATTTAATGAAAATCTCCAGTGAGATTATGTCCTGTTGTTAGCTAAACACCAGTGGGCACTAAAGCAGATTTCTGGGAGGTTTCCAGCCCCGACTCAGCTGTCAGGCCCCAATGGATGGGCTGCAGGAATCCACAGGCTCAGGCTGAGAGCAACGCAATGTCAGCTCATTAAATGTTTGTGTGAAAAATGGGATCAGTCTCCTCAAATCCTCCGTGCCACTCTCGGTGCAGTACCTGGGGGGAAGGAACTAAATCCATTCTGAGCTAAGCGTTTGTGAAATGTTCTTTCTGTAGAAGCATTTCTCTGCAGAAACTCATCCCCATTTCACAAACAACAAATCAAGTATTAGCGTGGATCCGAGGGGTATTGTTACGTTCATTTTTTAGAGGGAAAATGAACTCACAGACAAATTGATGACCTGGAAAGGTGCAGCCTTCATCATCTCCTTGCTGGCCTCTCCGAGCCTCATTTCCCTGGGAATTGTGCAATCCTGGGCTGATGGCTTTTCTTGTTATTTGAGCTGCAAAGATTTGGTATCAAAATCTCTTCTCATTTACAAAAGGAGAAAACCCTGCAGCTACAAATGAGCACACACACACATGCACACACGCATACACATTATTTATACGTGTTTTTCTCTGGCACTGGACAGACCAGGAAAAGAAATCGAGCACCTCACTCACAGTTTCGAAGGGAAATAGGTTCCCAAATAAAAATCTGACTCTAAGAAATTAATAAAATAGAGGTGACAGTCACAAACTTGCTACTGTAGAGAAAATCAGGCTGAAGCCAATGAGCCAAGAAGCCTTTTCAGATTTGCAGCAATATCTCAGAGGGCAGTTCAGCCTTCTGCAACTAAATCTGATCTCTTCCAGCAAGGAATTATCCCAGCATTATGAGGAGCGGCTGAGGGAGCTGGGAAAGGGGCTCAGCCTGGAGAAAAGGAGGCTCAGGGGGGACCTTGTGGCTCTGCACAACTCCCTGACAGGAGGGGGCAGCCGGGGGGGTCGGGCTCTGCTCCCAGGGAACAGGGACAGGAGGAGAGGGAACGGCCTCAGGCTGGGCCAGGGGAGGCTCAGGTTGGACAGCAGCAGGAATTTCCCCATGGAAAGGGTGCTCAGGCCTTGGCAGGGGCTGCCCAGGGAGGTTTGGTCTCCATCCCTGGAGGTGCCCAAGGAAGGCCAAGGTGGCACTCAGAGCTCTGGGCTGGGGACAAGGTGGGAATCAGGCACAGCTTGGATTCGATGGTCTGGGAGGGCTTTTCCAGCCTCAGCGATGCTGTGATGACATTGCAGGCATCAGACACCAGTCCCACGGCAGTGGGCTCCCCAGAAACGGGTATTTCACACTTAAACCATAAAGGTTTTTCCCTTCTCAGCCTCAGTCCAGGGAGGTGTCTCTGTGCATAAATGTGAGCCTGCCTGAGCTCTGTCTGCTCTGGGAGGGTGGGGCAGACGAGTTGTGTTTCTCAGTTTGAATAATTCGGGCAAGCCTGGGCTTGCAAATGCTAGAAAGAGTGTGGAGGCCTCCTCCAGGCCAGCATCCGGGGGAAATGCACCACACACCTCCAGTGAATCACGGCAGGGGCTGGTGGCTTAGGTCACAGATGAGGTGATGGGTATTGCTGAGAATGCTGAATGTTGGATCTTCCCTCTCTCCAGTACTTAAAACACGAGCTAGAGATGGATTTATACAGAAAAAAAGTGCATTTATATATACATAAATATATATATACACACACACACATTTATATATATAAATATGTGTATATAAAAGAAAATAAAATATAAATATAAATATAAATATAAATATAAATATAAATATACATATACATATACATATAAAAATACATAGTATAAATTTAAATATAAATATAGATATAAATATAAACATAACTATAAATACAAATATGAATACAAATATAAACATAAACATAAATATAAACATAAATATATACACACACATATATATATATGAATAGCTCATGACATTATGTGCCCTATGCTACGCTGACAAGCAGGCAGAGATTTGAAGAGTTTTGATTTAAAATTCCACTGGTTTTGCAGCACTCAGGTGTGCAGTGAGGAGTTCAGAAGAGGTTCTTCCTAAATTTGGTGGGGAAAAAAGGGATATTGCTTTAATTTCTGGTTTTGGGAGGAGCTGAAGTTGGCAGCTGAGCTCAGTCCCCTTCAGGGCAGGGTGGCAGTCCTGGGGCTCTCGAGGAGCAAAGGCTCTCAGTGTGTGTGACAGGCACAGCCAGGAGCAGAGCCCAGCTCTGTCACTGAGCCCAGGAGGGGAGGTCACCCAGCTGCCACTCGTCACAGCATCACGAGGCGGGGCCGGTCCTCTGGCTGCTGTTTGCAGGGCACTGAACTGGCAAGAGAGAGTTAAAATGAGCTACAGACACTTCAGGGAGTGGCTGCTGAGAAATAAAATCAGGCACATTCTGCTAACTCTGCCTTGCTGACGGAGATGTGCGCCATCACCTCGCCTAATTCCATAAGCACTTAAATCCAGGGGGGTTACAGGGGAATCAAAAGCTCCCCAGTTTGTCGCCTGCTTTTACTTCTTTACTTCATAAAATTATTCAGGGTTTTGCCCTGCTCCTGTGCCTGCCCACACTCAGCCCTCAGCCAGAGGTGATGCCACCCCCACGGCAGTGGAATGTCACCAAGGGATGGCTGGGACCAGGACAAGCCTCAGGAGCCCCACTCGAGGGGCTTTCCATGCCTGGGTAGCAGCACCTTCCATGCTGACAAAGCCACTTTCAGCTCGTGGTTTCAGTGCCCTTTGTTGGTGCTCCTGTCAGACGCATCTCAGAGGTGGGGAAACTGAGGCAGCCAGCAGAGAGAAATCTCCCAGGCACAGTCACATCCTCCTGGACCTGTCTGGCAGCACCCGCTGTGTCCTCGTGTCCCTGAGCCCTTGGATTCCTCCTGGCTGGACAAGGTGCTGCTGTGTTTTGGTGCTCTGAGAGAACCTCAGGGGTTCTTTCTGCACCTCAGGGGGAAATCCTGGGGACTCAGTGAAGTTTCAGCTTCTCTGAGTCCCATTTCCCAGTCCCATTTCCCAGTCCCATTTCCCAGTCCTATTTCCCAGTCCCATTCCACAGCCCCATTTCCCAGTCCCAGTTCACAGCCCCTTTGGCTCAGTGGGGAAAAGCTGCATGAAACTCCTGGAAACAGTCAGGCTCTTTTCCTCGGGGCTACACCCTCTGGATGCCCATCCTATGGTAAAAGGGGTCAAAAAGACAAAAATAAGTGATCTCCTGATATCTTCTTTAGGACTTCCCACTGAGACTCCTCCCTTATCAGCAGCTTTCCTTGAAGCAGAAGATCTGCAGTGCCTGTGCCTCACAGCACACGCTGAAACCAGTGTGGTCTCCTTGGTCCTTAACCCCAAACGTAGCTTTGTCTTTCCTCCTCTTCGCAGTATTTTTCAGCTCATCTACTCCCATTGATTGCAGAGGGATTACCTCTGATTTACACTGTGACTCGTGCAAAGCCAATTAGGTGATGTGAGCACATCTATCGATCAGTCCTGAAGCTCTGGTAATTTCAGCCTCTCCTGGCTTGAGCTGAAATGTTCCAGATAAAAGAATTAACTTGAGAAATAAAAGTAGAAAACAGTTATAAGCTGCCTCAGCAGAGAGAGAACCAGAGCTGTCTCTCTAAAACAAATTTTTTCCCTAATTTGCCTTCTGAGTAATGCAGCTGATGTCACCAAATAAATGGTTTAAAGGCAGGCACACCAAACTTGCTGACACCAATAAATGTTAAGTACAGTTCTGGAAATGCAAAGTGCGGCCAGGTCGGTGAGGGGAGATTTTAGAGATGCCCTGAGCAGCTCAAGCCTGGCCAGGTCGGGACAGCTCTGGGCTCTTTGTGGGCAGGCTCAGCGCTCGGCAGGGCTTGCAGGGCTGCAGCCTCCAAAGGCTGCTTGTGCAGAAGAGGATTTTCAGCCTTTGGAGGGTAAACCCCCTAAAAGCCGTGGAGTTTTTGTAAATAATCTCTCCCTTCCTGCAGGACACTTGGAGTGTGAGCAGGCTCAGGGTGCTGGTTGTGTTACCAGACACTTGTTATCACCATAACAGCTTTAGTTGAAATAAGGGCCAGGAGGGTTTTTGCCCATTCTGTGCCCTATCTCTCCATCTCTGCAGTGCCTGTGCCCTCACTAAAACACTGTATGGACATGACTAACACCAGGAAAGCAGGCTTTGGTTTTTCTCTGGGGATTTCCAGAATGGTGAAGGGACTTTGGTACATGAGTTACTCATTCTTGGAGAGCAGTGAGCTCCTGCTTTCCACAGAAGTCTTTAAACTACTGAATCAGAGAAATATTGCAATTTTTTCAAGATATCCACAGCCTCTGTCTCCAATGGAGAGTGCAAAGGGTGCAATACACACCACACCAACCCCCTCCAGCCAGGGGAACTTGGGTGGGGGACCAGCTTCTCCCTGATTTATCCATCCTCCTTATCAAGATCCCCTTAGAAATCAGGTCATGTAGATAAAGCAAGAGTCTGGAGATTTGAACCTCTTATCATTACCCCCAGTTTCAGGAATCTTATGAAACTTAAGATCCTTATCTGACTCAGCATTTAAATAGAGTTCTTGTTAGAATCATGGAATCACAGAATATCCTGAGCTGGAAGGGACTCACAGGATCATCCAGTGCAACCCCTGGCCCTGCCCAGACACCCCAACAGCCCCACCCTGGGCATCCCTGGCAGCGCTGCCCAAACGCTCCTGGAGCTCTGGCAGCCTCGGGGCCGTGCCCATTCCCTGGGGAGCCTGGGCAGTGCCCAGCACCCTCTGGGGGAAGAACCTTTCCCTGCTCTCCAGCCTGAGCCTGCCCTGGCCCAGCTCCAGCCGTTCCCTGGGTGCTGTCCCTGTCCCAGGGAGCAGAGATCGGAGCTGCCCTCGGGAGGAGCTGCAGCCCCCGGGGAGCTCTGCCCTCAGTCTGCCCCAGCTGAACAATCCCAGTGCCCTCAGCTGCTCCTCGTGGGCCCCTCCAGACCCTTCCCCATCCCCGTGTCCCTCCTCTGGACACTGCCTCACACCTTTAGGTCTTTCTTGTATTGTGACTCTCAAAACTGCCCCCAGGACTCGAGGTGAGGCCACACCAGCACCGAACAGAGTGGGACATGTGAGGATCGTGACATACAACATCCAGTGACAAGTTTTAGTAGGACTTAGTTTTGTGCATTAACTGGTCCTTCAGAGACCCTTGTAGGGCTGGGGATTGTGATATCAGTTTTATAAACTGAGTCACAAGAAAACTTCGGAGTTTTGTGTACCCTGGGTGATGGACTACAATTTTATAAGGCTTTACTGAAACTCCTTCCTGCTTTATTCTTGGTGTTCAGCTGTGGATTGAAACAGAAAATTCCCAGTTTGCCATCTGAGCACTTCCACAGCCACAGCAGGGCCAGGAGAGGTAAAGGAGAGCAAATGCAAGGAGAAAAAGCCATTCACCTGCCAGGTTGCAGCACTGGGATATGCACTGTTTTCCTGAATCCCTATCTTGGCTGTGTGTCTGTTCCCTGTGGGGTCAGGGGGCAGCACCGACTCTGGGCTATGCAGAAAAAAGGAGGAACAGTCACAGAATCAGGGAATGAATCCCAGACTGGTTTGGGTTGGAAGAGACCTTAAAGACCATCTCGTTCCAACTCCTTCCATGAGCAGGGACACCTTCCACTATCCCAGGTTGCTCCAAGTCCCATCCAACCTGGCCTTGGACACTTCCAGGGATGGATAGTCAGTGCCATTAACCGAACATCCAGCATGGTGGGAGGAGGAAAAACTTGCACAGAGGAGATGGAAGGTGGGAACGTGGATGAAAAGGAGGTGAAATGCAAGGGAGAGAAGTGGGGAGTGGGGTCTGAGATGCAGGAACTGGATCACAGGGATGAGGTGCCGGGATGCGGTGCCAGGATGCGGTGCCGGGATGCAGGGGATGGGATGCGGTGCCGGGATGCGGTGCCGGGATGCGGTGCCGGGATGCAGGGGATGGGATGCGGCTCCTCGGAGCGCTGCGGCCGCCTGCATTGCCGGGCACGGCCGTGTGATGGAGCCGTCCCCGCGGCCGTGGGATGGAGCAATTCCTGCGGCGTGGGATGGAGCAATTCCCGCATCCCGTGGGAGGGAACAGACCCCGCGTCCCGTGGGATGGAGCCGTCCCCGAGGCTATGGGAGGGAACAGTTCCCGCGTCGCGTGCGAGGAGCCGTTCCCGTGTCCCGTGGGATGGAGCGGTTCCCATGGGATGGAGCTGTTCCGGTGGGATGGAGCGGTTCCCGTGGGATGGAGCGGTTCCCGTGGGATGGAGCGGTTCCCGTGGGATGGAGCTGTTCCCGTGGGATGCAGCCGTCCCCGCGCGGCTGTGGCGGGGCAGCCCCAGCACTTCCCCGTCCCGGCGCTTTCGATTTGGGGCATTCCCGGGGCACGGCTGCCCTGGGCTCGGAGCCGCGGGATGTGCGGGGGGAGCGGGGCAGGAGCGGGGCCGGCTCGGCCCCTCCAGCAGCAGCTTTCAGATCCCTGGTGCCCAGAGAAGCTGTGGCTGCCCCTGGATCCCTGGAAGCGTCCAGGGACAGGTTGGACGGGGCTTGGAGCAGCCTGGGATAGTGGAAGGTGTCCCTGCTCACAGCAAGGGAGATGATGATGAGCTTTAAGGTCCCTTCCAACCCAAACCACTCTAGGCTCATATGAACAACCTGAAGTCCTGGTGAAATCCGCATTTTAACTGTGAGGGAACAGAGTGACATTCCAAAAGCACCCAAAGAGCCATTTTCAGAAGTATGTCCCACTTAAATGTTTAAAAGCTTTCTGTAATTGCAACACAAAAAATAACTTGGTTAAATTAATCTTACCTGCACATAATTTGTGTTTCATAGAATCAGAGAATCCCAGAATGTTCTGGGTTGGAAGGGACCTTAAAACCCATCCAGTGCCACCCCCTGCCATGGGCAGGGACACCTTCCACTGTCCCAGGCTGCTCCAAGCCCCGTCCAGCCTGGCCTTGGGCTCTGCCAGGGATCCAGGGGCAGCCACAGCTTCTCTGGGCACCCTGTGTCAGGGCCTCCCCACCCTCACTTTAATTCCTCCTTGTATCTATTCCAAATGTACCCTTTTTTAATTTAAAACCATCACCCCTATTTTTAAGAAGCAGGGTAAGGAACTTAATTTTTCTTGGCTGAGAGCTGCAATCTGCCAGAGCTTGAGGTTGTTATAGATTTACCAGCTGAGTGACACCTCTGAATTCCCTGGGCAGATCAGATATTCTCAGCCAAGGACTAAGAACCACCTCCTACTTGCTGGAAGTGTGGTACCAAGTGCTGACTGCATTTTACAGTACCAAAAATTAAAAAAAAAAAAAAACCAAAAAACAAAAACCAAAAAAACTCAGGAGCAATGAGTTAATCTGTCGTTCTCCTCAGGGAACACCTTTGAAGACTATTTGAGGATCCTACAGCGTGTCCCGGCCAATGGAACTGCTGCCTACTTGAGAGGTCAGTGGAGAGTCCGGGGTGGGGGGAAAGAGATGGGAAAGAGAGATTTCAGAGCTGTCTGAAGAGCTGCTCGTGTCATTCACACTGGGTTCAGTGGCAAATAGCTCTTTTGGCCAAATGGGCATTTTATAGGAAAAAAATTCCTTAGCTCTCCTGGAATGCAGTTGGCAAACCCCTATCTGATCCTAGAAACGTTTTTTTTAACTTGATAAAAATAAAAGGAAATAAAAGATTGACCTTCTGCACACGCACAGAGGAATGTACATCTCCATGGATTGTACAGTCTCCATGAATATGGAAAGTACATGAATGTACATCTCCATGAATTCCCTTCACATGCCAAGTGGGGAAATAATGGAGATGAACATTTATGTGTTTCTCTGTCCTGCGTTTCCCGAGGGCTGAGTAAATCCTTGGAATTTTTAATACCCCACTTCCATGTGTGAGCCCCCAGCTGTCTGTGCAGGAGTTTTCCCGGAGTTTCCTGCAGGAAACCACTGAGCAGGTCTCTCCTTTTACCAGGGAACACTGCTGGAAGTCTCCTAGGGCTGAACTGAGGTCAGTGCAGCTGAGCTAACACCCCTTTGCTCTCCTTCCCAGTGTCCAGCACAGCAAACAGCTCCAAGCTGAGCCTGGTGGAGAAGGGGATCTGTGAGGCCGTCCAGTGCAAGAGCCAGGAGCTGGTGATCAGGGAGCAAGGCCTCTACCTGATCTTTTGCCAGTTGAACTTTCACTTTCCCAACTGCTCCAGGAGCCCCATCGACCTCAAGATCGAGCTCCTGGTGAACGACACGGTCGACAGGCAGACGTTATCCACGCTGTGCGCCTCGGACACGTGCCAAGAGAAGACTTTTAAGACCTTGCTCCAGCTCCACTTGACACACCTGGACGTGCAGGACCGAGTGTCAGTAACACTGAATCACCCCGAATTCCTGAATGACGTTTCCCTCCCCAACGAAAACGTTCTCGGGGTCTTGAGATACAGCGATGGAATGTGAGCAGCTCCCTGACTTCCCGTTGCTGCCCAGACTCTTCCTCTGAACACCAGTAGCCTGCTTTTACTAGGCACCACCTTGGTTTAAATTTCCCACCTCACCTCATCCCTAGGGTGAACAAGGAACTTCATGAGTGTCCCAGAAAGAAACACTGCAAGAGCCACAGCTGCCTGGTTCCCTGGCTTGGCTCCAGGTGGGATTGTTGGACCATCCAGCACAAAACCCACAGACCCACCAGGGGTTCCTCAAAACAGACACAGATTAAAACACGGCCAGATCATGGGAAGAATCTACAATATGGAGACTTTTAGGGTCATAAACTGCTGGCGCCGCGCCTGCGCTCAGGACATGGGGAAATCTGTTTAACTCCATTTTATGGAGTAGTGGTTTAACCTGGTCTTTCCAAAAAACCAAGAGTCAAAGCTTGTAGTCAAGGCTTTTTTTTACCACCGGCACACAATGACAACTCTGAAGAAGTAATGATGAAATTACTGACTCTCAGGCTGGTAGCTGAAACTCTGGGGCAGGACATAGGAGATACGGGATTTACAGGATATTTCTGTGCTGCATTCTGCCATGGACTTTATGCCATTTCCTTCAAGTGTCTTCCTTGTCACTATTTATCCGTCTTTTCTATTTAAATATAAAGTTCTTTGGGACAGAGACTTTGTCTAAGCAGAGTGCTCAGCCTCTGTTCTCCCCTGGACTTCCCAGACCTTTTCATATTGAATATTAAAACAGCAATGGAGTTGTGAATCTGGCAAGTTGCAAAGTTCATTGGGGTGCGTTTTCCTCGAGTGCTGCCCTGCCAGTTTGGCAGTCCCTGTGTGACACACACCACACTGGGCTGGGAATCCTCCTCCAGCACCAGCACTTTCTGGAAAGCCAGGACTCCAGACTTCCCCAAAGCTCAGACTTTCCCAAAGACGGTTTCAGACTGGCCCTCAGCTGAGAGCTGTGATGTTTGGGCAGGCTGGAGGATGGGTGATGTTTGAGCTTCTTTCCTTCCTGGAATGTTTAGAGAATGCAGGATAAAAGAGGAATCTCAGGCCCTCTTATTCCATGAATTGCAGTCACCCAGGCATTTATTTGCAATTTCATTCTTACAGTGTGGGGAGGGAAGAGACCGAGATGTCCCCAAAGCTGGTGCCAGTTCAGTCCTTCCCCTTTCCCCTTCATCTCTGGCATCCCAGCAAGGCCTATTCTCACCATTAGTGGAGTTTTTCTCCTTGCACAACTGACATTTTTCTATGACTGGAGCTCAGCAAACTCTCCACAGCAAACATTTAGTTATAGATTGAGTTTCTGGCTGCAGAAACCCGGTGGTTCATCATCCAAGCTCAGTGGCTGCTGGTGACTGATGTGGCTCCGTTTGTGTGAGCACACTCCAAATATTCCTCAGAGCAGTAATTTGTTTCTTGTTTTACATCACCAGAAACTGATGGTGCATATCAATGAGGTTTTGTCTCGTCAACCAGGTGACTTCAAAATACACCAGACACTTTCCAAAGGTCAGGAGGAACTGATTCACTGCTAGAGATACCCACTTTCTGTTTTGATAAATATCGATGCAAACAAAAATTCCTTCTGCTGTTAATGACTCAGCGAAAAAAAAAAAAAAAGGAAAAGAAAACTAAATCAAAAAGAAAAAAACCAAACCACATGGATTTAGTTGTCTTTTCTTTCTTCTTCCCTTAGCAAAGAGAAATTTATTTTTATAAGAGTCAGCTGACCCTGCCTATGACTTTGTAACCTCCTCTGGGATCTCCTCACACCTCTGGGCCCTATAAATCTCTCATGTCCCTGAGCAGGGTTTTAACTTCTCTTTGCCTCCACTTTGATACACACAACCGATTCCCAGAGAAGTTAAAGCAAGCCTGGCAGTGAGGGATCACAGCTCCTGAATATAGAAGCAGTCAGTGAATAAAAATATGCATCTCCTCACACATCCCACCACTCCTCCTCTCCCTCGAGGCTTTGAATTGAAAGAGAAAGGGCATTCTTTAAAAAATAAAGCAGCTCTCCCTGCACAGGGTGATTTTATTCTGTTATTTTGCCAGACAGAGAAAATCCTGACAAAGCAGTGCTAAGCTGCTCAGCCCCAGGCTTTTTAATACCTCTGGATAAAGAAATCTGGCCTCCACCCCATTGCCTCTGAGGAATAAGAATAAATTATAGCCAGAAAGAGTGCCCATTAATAGTGGACAATTTCCCCATCAGTTATAAAAATGTTAAACAGCTTTCACTGAAGCAAGGCCCTGAGCCAGGCAGACTACAAGTCACTCCATTCCTTCAGCCTCTTCCCTTCTTTGTTTTTCTTCCTAAGTTTTTTGAAGCAGGTCATTTTGACAACAAACCTGTATTCAAAAAAATATCCAGGCTGGTCCTTCCCACAAGGATGGGGCTCTCCAGCAGCATCAGGAGCAATTCCCTGTGGGAAACAGCCCTGTTTGCAGCAGGAGCATCTTCTGAAGAACCAGAACCAGAACCTTGCTCTGGTTCCCCACCACAGGGCCCAGCCCAGGAGAGGAGACGGATCCTAAAAGCACTGAAGTCATGGAGAAACTCTGAAAATCCCTCCCCTGGTCCTCAGATGGGGCAAACGTGGGGTGTTCTGTGCCTGTGTGTGATTGCCAACTCCACCAGACATAGGGAGCAGCAACAATCCCACAGGTCTGCTCTCTAAAGGGTTTTTGGCCCTTCCCCGACACTGAGAAAGCTGCGCTCTTACTCTGATATCTGCTTGGCCATGGGGCATCCATAGGATTTATCCCTGATTTTGGTTGATAGGGAAGAAAATGCCTATTATTGGCTTAGTTCTGTCTGTTGTTATTTGCTGTAGAAATTTTTAACAGGCACTTCAATAGCAGTCAAGCTGATGTAACACATTTCCATCCCAGCTCACCCCGAGGGCAGCAACCCAAAATCTGATCAGGTTTAATATCAGAGATCACAGAGCTGGATCTGAGCTATGCTGGAGCTGTGAAGACTTTGAAACCACGAGTGCAATCAGATTTCACAGGGCTCGGTGACACCTCCCATGAAATTGGCCCGAACCCAAACTCCTCAAAGCTCAGCTCTGAAAATTAGGCCACAGCTTATCTGACACAGATTCATTATTCACGGAGAGACTTTCACATTCACTTCTGGGTTTGTTTCATTTTTGTTCAGCACGAGCAAAAAACATCCCAGTCACTTAGAGAGAAATCCCTTCCTGCGCCAAGGGCCAACAGGGGCTGTTGGCAACCTAAAAATGCACAGTGGTCCCTATTTAAAGATCCCACTCGGATCAGTGGGGCCCTGACCTTCTGTGCAGCAACTGCCTGACTCTGCACTGCTCTGATCCGTCCAGATTCCTTGGGAGAACAAGCAGCAGTCTGCAAAATCCTTGGCCAATTGCTCATGCTCTTAAAAA
>VZTE01003535.1:501651-548615 GCA_013397775.1 Eulacestoma nigropectus
GATGGATGGATGGATAGATGGATGGAAGGAAGAATTGATGATGGATGAATTGATGATGGGTGGATAGATGGGTGAATTGAGGATGGGTGGGTGGGTGGATGGATGGATAGATGATGGGTGGATGGATGGATGGACGGATGATGGATGGATGGATGGATGGATGGATGGGTAGGTAGGTGGATGGATGGGTGGATGGATGGATGGATGGATGGGTGGGTAGGTGGATGGATGGACGGATGATGGATGGATGGATGGATGGATGGATGATGGATGGATGGATGGATGGATGGATGATGGATGGATGGATGGATGGAAAGAGTCTTAATGCTGCCTGACAACTGCTCTCAAGTCACACACCGGGTCACAGAGGCTCAATTTAAAGCTGGTTTGGCTAAAGAGAAACATAATCCTTCCTAACCTAAATATATATTGACAACCTTGCTAATACATATGGACATACCCGGCAAAAGGATGGCCCTGAGAGGTCACTGTCCCCCCAGAGCTGAGCATCTCCTGCAAACCTGGTAACATTCCCAGAGGTTATCAACTGCTCTCCAGGAAAAAGAGGGAGAGACAAAAAGTCTTGAAGCACAAAGAAATTTATTGTGCTTTGTTGTCCACCCAACAATCTGGTGTTTCTCATCTTTGCAAAGCAATATTTGGGCTCCACTGCCATGAAAGATTTGCTTTCATTAACAAATGAGGATATTTTTCACAGGAGGAGGATCAATTAACAATAAGCCATTATCCCACTGCAAGGCAAGCTGTAGGAGCTCTACCCTGGCTGGGATTAGTGCTTGCTTCTTGTCAGGGTTAGAATAACAAACTGCAGTTGTTTGTCTGTACTTCACTTTCCACGAAAAAGTACCTGTGGTAGGTTTGTAATCTCAGTGTCAATAGAAGTAAAATCCCCTTGAAATAATGAAAAGACCTAAAATGACACAGTTTCATCCAGAGACTCCGAGAGAGGGAGGCTGAAACGGTAAGATCAGCCTGAAAAAAAATTCATGGACAAACCACGTGCCTTTCCCAGCCTGCTTTGTTTCTGATACATAGATTTACTTCAGAGATTGAGAAATTCCAAACTAGTCTAGGGCTATTTTCCCAAGGTCCTTCCACCTGGAACACTGAAATCCTCATGATACATCACACTTCTGAGAACGCCGGTTTGAGGCTCAGCTCCCAAAGAACAGCACATTCAGTGGGCTGACTCTCTGGCCTCTGCTAACTGCATTTATTTCTTAATCTCTCGTCTCAGTAAGAGTTTTGTGTGGGCAAGCAGCTTCTTCAGAACTGCAGCCAAGAGAAAGGGTGTGTTGGAGGGAGGGGAAGGGCGATACAAGCAAGGAGTCTCCCACGCCGGGTGCACGAGACAGCGGCCACAACCCACGCAGGGATACTCTGCCCCATCCCACCTGGGAAACTCGAAGGATCAGGTTTCTGGAAGGACATGAAGTGGGCTGAAAGGCTGCAAGCAGGAAATGTGTAATTATTACACAGAGAAGGGCCTGGAGGAGAAGCTTGTTCAGGCTGGAGAAGAGACTGAGGTCAGAGCTCGCCGGGGGCTGCAGCTCCTCCTGAGGGCAGCTCCGATCTCTGCTCCCTGGGACAGGGACAGCACCCAGGGAACGGCTGGAGCTGGGCCAGGGCAGGCTCAGGCAGGAGAGCAGGGAAAGGTTCTTCCCCCAGAGGGTGCTGGGCACTGCCCAGGCTCCCCAGGGAATGGGCACGGCCCCGAGGCTGCCAGAGCTCCGGGAGCGTTTGGGCAGCGCTGCCAGGGATGCCCAGGGTGGGGCTGTTGGGGGGTCTGTGCAGGGCTGGGGTTGGACTGGATGATCCTTGGGGGGTTCCTTCCAGCTCAGGAAATTCCATGATTGTGACTCTGTAATACTGATCAAAAGGGCAGCAGGCTGAGTGTGGCCATCCCATCCTCTGCCGGGCACAGGCTGCCCCCACACCCCTGTGCAGCTCCAGCCTCGACACCTGGCACAGAGATTCCATCTATTTCCTCCCACTGGAGCCAGGACGAGCTGCAAATATCCGGGAGTCACGGTGGAGCAATTTCCAGAAATGTCCCAGCACTACTGGCTGTCTGCTACTCACAGCTGGACACCTCCAACAGGGGCTTCCTCCCATTCCAAATCTTCCCAGCCCCAGTGCAGATGTGGATACAGTGGGAAAACCTATACAATGCTTCCCCAAAACCTTCCCTCAGCTTCCAGCAATCCCATGCACAGGAACTTTCCCGAGACACACAAATCCTGAGTACTTGGTCCCCACAAAGAACTCCTCTTCTATAACCATACCCAGTATGTGCTTGAAACCGTGAAAATTTTCAGCATCCACAAAATCCTACAGAAAGGAATTCTACAGCTTTAATGGGGAGGGGGAATATTGGCAGGGTTTTACCCTCTCTCTGGATGGTTTAAATTTTTACTGAGTACTAGAACCCATCCTAGCATTAATTTAATTAATCCTAGCTTTAATTCAAGTTACTTAATTCATTATTTTTAGAAAGAAATTCTTTACTGTGAGGGTGATGAGGCACTGGAATGGGTTGCATAGAGAAGTTGTGGATGTCTCAGCTCTGGAAGTGTTGGATGGGGCTTGGAGCAATCTGGGATAGTGGGAATATCTCCTTGCCCATGGCAGGAGGTTGGAACTGGAGGATTTTTAAGGTCCGATCCAACCCAAACCAGTCTGGGATTCCAGGATTTTGTGAATTTAATTGGTTCAAGTGATGGTGACCATAAAGACCTGATCATAAAATTTATGTGTGGGTTCCTCTGATGTTCACTCAGTGTGAATCAAGCTGTAACATCAGCTGTAAAGTCCTGGTCTGCTCAAGTCTGCTCATCCTGCCCAGAACCAGAGAGAGCAGGAGAGCACTGGGTTTCTTCCTGTACAATTATTAATTACATTCAATTAATTTCAATTAACTGAATTATTAATTGCATTCTCCTCACCCAAACAAGGGCTTTCTTGGTGTCACCATGCTCACAAACAACTTTTATAGACAAACGAACACATCACAAGACTCACGAGAGGTCAGGTGCTTCTCCTGGGCGAGCTGCTGGCAAGGAGAGCTCTGAAATAAAGCCAGTGCAGGGTATTGGGCTCGTCTTTGTTTATTTACCTGATGGGAAATGATCCATAAACCTCTAACAAAGCAAGCCATAAAGCCATTAGAAAATGGCACAAAAGGGCAGATTATGTGATAACAGAAGTGTGGCAGGAGGTGGCTAAACAAGGAATAAAGCAATGGCATTGCTCATTTCGAGGGAAAAACAGGGTCAGATCAGTGCCAGGAAATTGCTGGCACATGGGAAGTCATTAATTACTCCCAGATGTAAAAGCTAAAGTTCAGTCTCTTTCCACATGCACAGAAGGACAGCGAGGTCCTGAGGAAAATTTGTGCTGATTTCTCTTTCCCGACTCTGCCTTCGGCCAGGGCCTGAACCTGGAACGGGGCCAAGTGTGATCAGTGTGACTGATGGGGTGTGAGCCCTCCTGTTCACCACAGACAATTATGTGCTCCCCAGAGCACCAGGATTAAGAGCCTGGATTTCACAGTTCATGTTTGTCAGAGGGCTCTGCTTTAGCAGAGTCATTCCCTCTGTGCCTTCACAGCCACCTCTCTGCTTCCTGTGCCACTGAGCCAAGCCTGGAATTTGAACCTTTTCCATTCTGAGTGGGTTTTTCAGCACACTGGAAAAAGGCTGCAGCTAAATCAGAAATACAGTGGAAAAGGTTCAGATCTGACACAAACCTTCCATGGTGAACTTAAGAAAATCCATAAATCTCCATTTCATGATGCAAACAATCCTTTGTCACTGAGCTTTTAGGAACCATCTGGGGTTTGCTTCTGAAATTTTCCCTCCTGTGAAAGGGTTCCTGCATGACTTGGTGATGCCCTGTGGTTTGGGGGGACAGGAACATGAGAATGGCACCCTGGCTCAATGTCCTGTGGTTTGGGGGGACAGGAACATGAGAATGGCACCCTGGCTCAATGCCCTGTGGTTTGGGGGGACAGGAACATGAGAATGGCACCCTGGCTCGATGCCCTGTGGTTTGGGGGAGAAGGAAGACAAGAATGGCACCCTGGCTCGATGCCCTGAGGTTCAGGGGAGCAGGAGCACAGGAATGGCACCCTGGCTGTGGTCAGCTCTGGTTCCTTTGCCCAGCTTGCACACGGCTGTGCCACGTGGCACTCTAGCCATGCCTGGGGCTGTTTTGGCGGACTTGGTGCCTATGGGAGCAGCAGGCTTTGCCTGGGCAAACACGGGGCATCCCTTCAGGGAAAGAACACAATTCCCACTCCCTGGGTTTTTACAGCATTCACTTCACGTGGCAGCGGCAGCCTTAAACTTGAAGGCCTGTGTTAAAAGGGAAGCAGGGATCGCTCGCAATCCTTCCTTGGCAGACTGAGCTCAAGAGTTTGTGTATCAGGCTGTGACCACGAGCTCAGACTACGTCACCACTGCCCTGCTCGGGAAATTTGGAGTCTGGAGCCAGCAAGCTGCAAGATCCCGTGATCCCATTGCTCACACTGGACAGCTCTGGGCTGCATCAACCCAAACAAGGCGAAGGGAAAGGGAAAGCCCAGCTGTGCCCAGCTGTGACGTGTGAAAGGAAGGCAGAGACCAAGTCATTCTTCCACGCCATATAAGCCTTTCTACGGAATCACCAGGAACTGCATTATATAACCAGATTGTCTCCCTCTGTTTGCGTTCGTCATGTAGAACCACATCTCCCTGATGCTGTTCCGTGTAGCCTCAGCCACCCCTCCACATCCACACAACAGCAGCCAGCTGTGGTTTGCTGCTGATTGACACCCGGGCACGTAGAGCAGAGAGGCTGGGGCAGAGTCAAGGCTCCGCCTCGCTGGAGCGTTCACTGGGGACCGCCAACAGCACAGAGGGGAACAAAGCCCTGGACCACAGTGGGAGCACGTTACAGAGCCAGCTTCCTGGTACGAGCCAGAATGGATGGGAAAATGTCCAGCTAAGCTGTGCCTGACAGCACAAAACTTCCTAGCAAAGCTCCAGCAAACGTGGTGTCCTGTGCAGCCACTCTAAATACAGGAATTCCAGGCCATCTATGTCATTCTCTCTTCCCATAGGAAAGAGGCCAGGATTTACCCCACAGGACTCTCCCGGAGTCCCTGGAACGGCTCAGCTGCCGTCCCACAGCCCCTGCCTCCTCCGCAGCCACGGCTGGAGCCAGGGACACGTGGGAGCAACAGCCCTTTGGGCCATGACATTCCTGCCAGCTCCCAACACCTCGGCAGTGCCACCCAGCCCAGCCCAGTGTCTCACTCGTGCGCGTGGGAGGGAAGAGCGGTGGCAGGAGGAGCATTGCAGCAGCCCGGAGGTGGGAGGTCACATGAGGGACACGGTGGCTGAGGTGGGAACCATCCCGCACCCTCCCACTCCTTCCCGTCTTGTGTCATCCCACGGCAAGGGGTGTTTGAGGGGCTGGTCCCCATCTCCTGCCCGCTGACAAACCCAGTCTAAGTGGGTAATGTCTCCACACAGCAGCTGGGTTTGTCCTGCTTCTGCCCGTTGGGGGTCGGGAGCTGTGCAAGGGCGAGGAGTGACGTGAAAGCCCCTCCGGACACACTCCCTCACCTGCCCAGGCCCACGTCACCCTTCACAGCACAGGTGACACCACTGCTCTTCCAGGAGCTGATCATGCCAAGAGGAGCTCTCCCATCCCTCTGCCTTCCCTCCATCCCTGCTGCACCTCTGACACGTGAAGCCTCTGGTGGGAGACTCCAGAGGATCCAACCGAATGCCAAGGAGGAAGGAAATGATGAGATCAAGAGGAGAAAATTCCCACCCTGATTCCCCCTCTCCTCCCAGCTGAGGGATGCTCTGTGCTTTGTCTTTCTGTGGGGAGTCTCTCAGGATTCAGCAGTTAAAACGTTAAGAATTCCCCACACAGTGAACAAAATCACTTTGAAAACCCTTGGAAAATCTGTGAAATGGGCTTCGAATGCTCAATTACCTTTTCTCCATGCTCACTGCAAGCTTCAAAACTTAAAACACAGACACAAAATCATTGAACTGTAGAATTGTTTAGCTTGGAGAAGACCTCCGTGGTCATTGAGTCCAACCATTCCCCCAGCACTGCCAAGGTCACCACTAACCCACGCCCCCAGGTGCCACATCCACATGGCTTTTAAATCCTTCCAGAGATGCTGACACCACCACTGCCCTGGGAAGTCTGTGCCAGAGCTTGGCAATCCTTTCAGTGAAGACATTTTCCTTATATCCAGCCTGAGCCTTCCCTGGCACAACTCAGAGCCATTTACTCTTCTGTCATTCATTACCGAGGCGCTGGAGCCCGACCCCCCCCCGGCTGCCCCCTCCTGTCAGGGAGTTGTGCAGAGCCACAAGGTCCCCCCTGAGCCTCCTTTTCTCCAGGCTGAGCCCCTTTCCCGGCTCCCTCAGCAGCTCCTGGGGCTCCAGCCCCTTCCCAGCTCCATTCCCTTCCCTGGACACGCTCCAGCCCCTCAATGTCTTTCCTGTCATGACGAGCCTAAAACCTGAGCACAGCTGGGACCTGATGTACACAAGGAATGAATAAAGATTCAATCCACTGAGCATTTTCCATTCTAAAGACAGGAACAGCTGCCAGACCACCCCTGTGCACTTCTCTCTCCTCACTCTAGATGTGATCCAGCTTGTCCTCAGACAAAATGCCCTCAGACACATCAGGCACAAACACGCAGGGAGAACAAAAAGCACTCCAGACAGCAGAGAAAACTCATCAGCACAGCAGTGACATGCCCCAGTGCCAAGCTGTTTTCTTTGGATCCCTAATTCCTTTCATACTTTTTCAGCTCTTCAAAAACATCTCTGAGCCCCACAGTAGCTCCCCAGCAGAACATCTGCCCGCTTTAAAGCTCGTGCAGCTGCAGCAGCGATTGGTAACTCCTGCAGATTTCTCTCATCAAGTAGAAACTGCTCAAGGATCACAGGCTGGGACATGTCTGACAAGAGCGAGAGAATTTGCACAACAAGCTGGGCTGAGAGAGGAGCTGGGGACAAACGGGGAGCAGCAGGAGACATGTGAAGGGTGGCATGATGTGACACGGTGTGACATGACCGTGAGCCAAGAGGGACCGTCCCTGCCCGTGCCCTGACTGCTGGGATCCAGCTCCCTTCACGGGAAAGATCAGACCATGGTGGTTGCCCAAGGTCCCCATTCCCTGTCCTGCAGCCAGGGATGGCTGGGGAACATCCCAGTGCATCCCAGTGCATCCCAGTGCACCCCAGTGCATCCCAGTGCATCCCAGTGCTGGGTTTCTTCTGGCAGCTCCAGAGCTGCCTCGCTGAGAGAGTCTCTGGCAAGTCCTGGGCTCCTCTCTGCCAGGCACACTTGTCTGCACAGCAAAAAAGAAATTTCTCCTCCCTCTCTTGGGATCCTTAAGAGCAAATTCTCAGCTCAGCCTCAAAGTCAGGGGCCGAGCATGAGCCTGTTCCCAGCTCATCTCAAGAGCTCAGCCTCTGCTCTCCAAGGCTCCGGCTGCTCATCCTCTTCCAGCCAAAGGTTTGCGAGCCACCACTGCCAGTACAAGCTCTTACAAGCTGTTTTCACTCAGAACTGGCTCCCCTGGAAATCCCTGGCAAATAAAATAAAAATAAACTCATGGGTGTTCCCTGGAGATATCTGTGTCCATCAGCTGGCAAGGCCCATGCCTTGAATATATTTTAAGTTTTTTGTAGTGCTCACAGTGAAGAGAAAATTAACTTTGACACTCGTGGTCAAAATATTAGTATCAGGTTTTAATATCCTGCCCTTAGTAGTATTCTGTCCCTTTAGTATGAGACCCCAGGAAAAAAAAAGGTGAAAAAAAAAGGTAAAAAAAAATCACTTCTCTACACAGCACTTGGCAGAAATACGAGCTATTTTATTTGATGGTAAATGGAGCCACATCTACCCTGAAATGAGATCTGGGCACTGGAAAAGCAGAGAGCAGTCCTTGCCCCCAAGGTGTTATGGTCGAAATGAAAACAGACAATGAATTAAGGAAGGAAACGGACTCAGTCATTTGTCTAAGGCCACAGGAGCGATGTGATTTGACTGAGACTGGAGAATGTGGCCTTTGGTGCTTTACAAAGATGTGCTGGGTGAGGGGCTGGGCCACCCCTGAACCCCCCTGCCCTGGGCTGAGCCCCAGCAGGGGCAGCAGGGGAGGGGGGATTCTGCCCCTCTGCCCCCTCAGGTGAGACCCCACCTGCAGAGCTGCCCCAGCCCTGGGGCCCAGCACAGGAAGGACCTGGAGCTGCTGGAGAGAGCCCAGAGGAGGCACCAGGGGGATCAGAGGGATGGAGCAGCTCTGCTGGCAGGAAAGGCTGGGAGAGCTGGGATTGTTCAGCCTGGAGAGGAGAAGCTTTGGGGTGACCTCACTGTGGCCTTGCAGGGCATGAAAGGGCTACAAGAAAGATGGAGAGAAAAGATTTACAAGGGCCTGGAGTGACAGGACAAGGGAAAATGGCTTCCCACTGCCAGAGGGCAGGGATGGATGGGATATTGGGAAGGAAATCTTGGCTGTGAGGGTGGGGAGGCCCTGGCACAGGGTGCCCAGAGAAGCTGTGGCTGCCCCTGGATCCCTGGCAGCGTCCAAGGCCAGCTTGGACGGGGCTTGGAGCAGCCTGGGACAGTGGAAGGTGTCCCTGCCCATGACACAGGGTGGAACTAGGGGACCTTTAAGATCCCTTCCAACCCAAACCATTTTATGATTTACCATCTCTCTTATCTCCCTGCACCATCCTGCTTTTCATTATTTCTTGCTTACTCTCTCATACTTTCTCTTTCCCTGGTCTATTCCCTTTCTGCTCGGCTGGCAGGGATCCCATCCTCGCTGCTGGCAGCCTCAGTCAGCCTCGCTGACCAAATCATGTGTTCTGCTCAGAGCGTGACATGTAGCTCTCCAGAGTATCAAGAGCTGCACCAAACTATTGCAATAGGAAGATTTTTAGCAGTGTCATTGAAATCGTAAGAGCTGGCTGTATTTTTGGGGGGAAAGGGATGTTACAGATAGCCTGAGGCCTGAGAAAATATGTTTCTTTCTTTGATCTTATTTTCTAAAAACCCAAATCTGAAATGCTTTTTGTGGCGAGGTGGGGGAAACCAAACCTCTCTCACTAAAAAGTCTTCAAGTTTCCAGCCTGTTTCTCTACCCAGGGAAAAAGGAGAAGCTCCTGCACATCACTGTCTGTGCACATACACATCAAAGGAAGTTTCTGTTTTAATGAGAACTTTCCTGGGGACAAAAAAATCCAATTCCAACGGTCTGGGTAAGTCTAAATGGCAACACCTCCATGCCAAGCACTTCCTAAATCTTCCTAAATGAGTGGATTTCCTTGTGGAGGGTGGGCTGCTGCAGAGTGGCAGGGAGCAAGGAAGGAACTTTCCTGGGATACAGGAGCCCCTTCCAGCTGGACATCAGCTGCCAGCAGAGCTTGTTCCTCCCGCTTGTGCTGCTGATCAGCTCCAGAGGATCTCCGCAGGCAGCAGCCCCCCTCTATCAGGGGTAGCAGCTGTCAAGTGAGACTGACATCATTTTTCTAAAATCACAGTTTTCCAAGTAGCAATAACAGACTCCTGTGACAGCACAATTTTTTGTTAAGATTTTTAATTAAGGTCATTTGGGAGAAGATGAGCCCCAGAGCAGACAAACATCCGATTTTGGGCCTAAGCCCCAAGGGTTTGGTGTAAAAGGTGCAACACTGAGCAACGGGCAGCCTCTTGTGAATTCTGCTAAAAAGGAGGGATGAAGCAACACTTCAGAGAACCGGACCCCTTCGCTGGGGTCACTTGCTTCCTGTCGTCTCACCTTCCCCAAAAGCCTCTTCCCCTTTCTCTGGGAAAGAAGAAACTGCCGGGCTCCGCTCGCCTGTGCCCCTCTCTCCCCTCCCTGCTTCTCACTTTCACTCCCGTTGGTTTCATGTTCCCTGTGCCACGCGGAAAAAGCCTGCGAGTTTATCCAGCCCAGCAGCGGGGTTTATCCTGGTTCCACCCACTGGGACTTTCCTGGCTTCCTTCTGCACCGAGAGGGAGGAGGCAAAGCCGTCGGGAGGCAGGAGCCGGCCCCGGGCAGCGCGGGGAGCGCGGTGCTCCCGCTGCTCCCTGCCGGGTTTCTATTGTAGGCGGTGCATTCCTCGGGAGGGAGGGAGGGAGTGCGTGTGTGGCGGTGCCTTCCCACACTCGGGGCAGCTCTTATTTAATGGGGGTCTCCATGCAGGCCAGGCGTCACAAGAGGTTTGGCGGTGCCCGGCTCCCTCGGAGGACGAGCCCGGCGCTGCTGCCATGGAGCCCATGGTGGAGATCGGTCCGGAGGCTGCGGCTCCCGGCATCGGCCAGAGCCCCGGGATGCACCTCCGCAAGGATCTGAGGAGGATCCGGTGCGCGCTGCTGCTGTGCCTGCTCGCCGTGCTGCTGCTCATGCTGCCCACCGCCTACCTGCTGGTCGGGAACCTGCGGGCGCCCAGCTCCTGTGTCAGCCAGGTAAGGCACGGACGCACCTGAGTCCCGCCCAAACGGAGCCTTTGTGGAGTTCTTTTAATCCTCGTTATGACTTTATGGTGTTTTAAGAGACTCGCTGTTAACATTCCTTCTTGCTTACGCCGAGAATAAATTTGATTATTGCTCCTTCTTTTAACTAACGGTTCCTCACTTTCACTGAGGTCACGAGTACATGGCTTGAAAACTTTTATTGCTGTGCTGCAGGGAATGCTTTAAAAAAATCACTGATTGGTGGAAATCAGTGTCTTTGCACTGATTTCTGACAGATTTTTGACATTTAGCTCACTTTCCTCCCTTCTTTTGGGTTAAATCTGCGGCTTCCCCTCGCGGAGTCTGATTTCAGGAAGATCTGATGCCAGCGGGTCAGTCACCCGTCCCTGGGCTGACAGCTACAGCTCTGGTGGATTATTAATTATTATTAATGCAAACTGTCAAAAACGAGACAACTCGCTTTTGTTGTTCAAATTAAAAATGTTTATTTTACAACAAAAGCAAAAGAAAAGGGATCCTTAAAAATAACTGAAATAAGAACACCCAGGAATGCAGGGATGAGACACCAGGGCCACCGCACGGCTGCCCTGAACAGGGAGCTGTACAGTGCCGAGGGGAGTCTCAGTAAAACTGAGGCTCTAGTGAAAATTAGAAGAGTCTCTAATAGAGATACAGGCCAGGCTCCTCGGCTCTGGGCTTCCTCAGCACTAGTTGGCAGAAAAAAGCGAGGCCCCGCCTTGTGCAGGGCTTTTTCTATGGTGGTGGCTCCTCCCTTTGCCCGGCCTCCATGGTCCCGCTGGATCAGTGGAGTTATCCAGTGAGGTAATCCTTTTCTGCTGAAGGGGGAAAGTACCTCATTAGTATTTCGGGTTACCAGGGCGCCCAGTTACAGGTGGGGCAGTGAGGAGCTATTTTTAGAAAATGACAGTTAGGAGGCCCAGCCAAGTCAGCCTGGAATTTATATTTTAATAAAACATATATTTTGCTGTTAAAATAAAGTTTTTACCTTAGAACACAAACAACAATATAATTAACAATAACTGTAAACTTATGGAAATGATATTTTAAAGGTAAAGGCTTAAAATAGTTTCTATTAACTAGCAGAACATTTAAAAACCTTGAAACTGGGGGAAATGGTCACTCTGTGGGGATTGCTCGGGGTCAGCTTATGCCTGAGAGTGACTTTAAACTAACAACTTTACATGAAAACAACAACTGTATAACACAACATCAATTAACTAATTAATTTGGTGGTTCACAGAGGAACAATTAGTGATGCAAAGGCCAATTCTAAGTTGCTGTATATGACACAAACTTCTGCAGAGATCTGCTTTGAGACAATTAACGGAGTCCAACCCTAAGTTTTCTGTCCTGTTTTTTACTCCCCATTAAAACTTTCTCGAGACCTATGGATCGTCTCAGCTCTTCTCCTGTGCCAGACAGCTGCACTTGTTATAAAGTGCGTGTACAAATTCAAACAGCCAATTTGAATCAGTTACAAAGTAAAATTTATTGAGCAAGCGATAGCAAGCAAAACAGCGCTGGGCGACCGGGGGAGTCTCCGCTCCACCAACGGTGCGCGCTATCTCCTGTACAATCACGGGTTATATACTTTTTAGTTTCTTACATATATGGTTCTTCCGGGGTGCTCTGCGCTTGCGTGGCTTGTTGCTAGGGGGTTGTTTTCTGCCTCTTGATGGTCTTGAGGATGAAGGCTCATCATCTTCCTTGGTGTCTTCTACTTGACCTTCATAGCTTGTTATATAACGTGGCGTTACTTCGTACATTGTTTGTTCTACCGAATGCTTGTGGTTTATCTTACATGCACAAAAAGTCAAGGCAGTGTCAAAGCAACAAAACTTCAATACTTTAAGCAAGCCTGTAGTTTGTCTTACATGTCTGTGAGCAAAGTTTAATGAATACATGTTTGTGAGCAAGATTTAATGAATACAGAATACATGTTTGTGAGCAAGATTTAATGAACAAAAAGATTTTACTTATCACACACTCACTTTGCTCCCAGCCGTACAGACTTGTGCTGTGCTGCTTCCAACCCCGTTCCACGCTGCTCCATTCCTCCTGCAAGTGCCAATTCCCATGGGAGGCTGTGAATTCAGCAAGAATGCCCCATGCTGTAGGTCTGCAGAATTAAGCTTTGAATTTTAGCTTCGGGTCTGCAATTCCCCAGTTAACCAGCGAGGAAGAGCCTCCTCTAGTTCCACCCTCCACAAGGAAATCCACTCATTTAGGAAGTGCTTGGCATGGAGATGTTGCCATTTAGATTTACCCAGACCATTGAAATTGGATTTTTTTTTGTCCCCAGGGAAGTTCTCATTAAAACAGAAACTTTCTCTGATGTGTATGTTCACACACAGTGATGTGCAGAGCTGCTCCTTTTTCCCTGGGTACAGAAACAGGCTGGAAACTTGAACACATTTTAGTGCAAGGAGGATTGGCTTTTCGGTGGCCTCAAAGGCAGGTTTGTCACCTGGCTCACGTTTAGCCCGGGGATGTTTAGGGTGGTGAGAGCCGCGGCCGCGCCTGCACTGGTGGCTCCCAGGGATGTGCTGGCCCCTGGGTGACCCCGAGGCTGCGCTGCCCGGGGGATGCCGAGTTCAGGGTGCAGCATCCTCTGTGGTACCTGTTTCTAACCTGGTGCAGCTCCTCAGGCTGTTAAATCTGGCAATTCCTTGAGTGTGTGAGGTGTGATGCTGCCCTGAGCCTGTCACTGCTGTCAATTCCAGCTCTAGAAACCCAGGCTGCCCTACCTGCAGATGCCAGAGCACAGCTTTCCTCAGGGGCTGGGCACGTTCTGAGAGGGTTTTGGGGCCCTCAGTTCCAGAAGTGTGGAATTACGGCAGAGCAGAGGCTGAACGTGGAGGAGCTTGGAAAGCTGGGTGCTACTCGAGATTGGGCGTAAAAGACACGAAAAAAAGATGCTTTGGGCATTCTCTGCTGCTGCGCTGGGTTTGTGTCCCATGAGAGTTCCGTCTTGAAACAATCTTGGAGTGAAAGAATAATCAAATGATAACTTGTTTAATCAATCCAATGCATTCTTGGCTCGTGATCCTACCGGCAGGGTTGGCAGAGAAAAGTACTTTTATGAGTGGGTTTGGCTTCTTAAGAAGAAAAGCGCAGCGTAATCCATCGGAATTGCAACGCCGGCGTGCCTTCCCATGCTCGTGCTCCCAATTAGCAGCATGTAATGTTTCCACAGTGATGTAACGACGTGATCAGAGGAGTTACAACCTCTGCGAGTCCCAGGGAGGAAGAAGAAAGTCATCGGGGCTGGCCGGGTGTCCGGGGTGCCGTGGGAGGAGCTGCACCTCAGCTGGGCCCTGCCTGTTCCCTTTTTTTCATTCACTCTGCTGCTCTCGGGCCGTGCCATCGGTGTTGTCCGGCAGGACAGCGCAGAGGGGTGGATGTGTCTGCCTGTGTGGCTTGCTGTGAATTCCCCAGGGAGCCAGCCATGACCCCAAGGAGCCTGCAGGTTCGGGGTGGTTCGGTCCCTGGGAATGTTTCTGGGCATGAAAGCTCTCAGGAAAATGTCTTTTTGCATTTCATTCTGCATTCGAAGTTTGCTAAATGACTCCGTCCTCATGTGCCCCGCTGACAGCTCAAATCAGGACTTTTGGGACCAGACTTGTGTGGCAGAACTCTCTGGGGCACTGGTTTTGGGGTGTGGGTGCCCTGGGCATACTGGGATGAGTGGGCAGCCCCGCATTTTCCCCAGATGAGTATTGGCCTCCTGACCCTTGCAGCCCACGCGAGGAGTCCTCTGGTTGCCCCACAGAGCTCAGCCCACACACAATTGTCACCTTCTCGTGCTCTGGGGACAGTCCTGGGAGGAGGGAGGGACTTGGCAGGTGAGGAGCAGATGGAGTAAATTCCTGAGCGAGTCCTTCCTGGAGCAAGGAGGAGAAGGGAAGCCCGGGAAGGTTTGTGCAACAGGGGTGTGACCCTGGGCACGCTGCCCGTGCGTGAGGCACTTTGTTCATCCCTGCTTCACTGTGGGTGCATATGGTGTCACCTGGTGCCTGTGAAGAGATGCAGAGTCACCTCTTCCGCTGGAAATGTCCCTTCAAGGAAAAAGCAGGGCAAGCTATGTCATTACAGCAACATGTGGGCCACCAGTTTTCTCTCTGTGTCACGGTACGATGCATCTTGAATGAATAATTCCAATCTGGTGATGGTTTTCCCTGGACACCTTCCAGGCTCACTCCACTGCTCCTTTGGGAAAGAGGAATCACTTTCTTTTGTGCTTCAGTCCAGAGCAAGGAGAGGAAATGGGGTTCCTTAAACCAGGGCACGTGACTTGTGTTATTAGCAAGAAATCTGTATGAAGGCCAGAGTGGTGCCCTGCCGGCGGACGGGCTGTCCTTCCTCAAAGGGAAGCCAAGTTTCAGTCTGAGTTCCCAAAACCATCAATGGGATGGCACAGGGGAGCAGCTCTGGCTGCCTCAGCATCCCGCTCAGCAGAGCATCGAGTCCTGTGACCTGCAGATGTTGATATTTGGGTTTATTTTTCATGGCATCCTTGGCATGTCAGGGCCACAAGCAGCATGAAGAGGAATTCCAAATGGGAATTCCAAAGGGTTGGACATGCCCCTGTGTGCCCTGTCTGTGCTATGGCAGCTGCCAGTGGAGAAGGGACCTCGTGCAGAGCAGGAGGAACTTGAAAATCCCAGAGGCTCCACCTGGATCCTTCTCCAAAGGATGAAGCCAGAAAGCTGGCAACAAATCCCAGGAAAGATCTGCCCTCATGGCCTGCCCGTGAAGGAAGGAGAACCTCAAAAGGCTTCCTGGTCTTTGGGGAAGGGAAAATGCCTGGGGAGGAGCAGCAAGCACAGCTGGATGGGCCCAGGTGTTGGGATTCCCCTTCCAAAGCCAGCAGCAGTTAAATCCCTGCCTGGCCGCTGCTGCTGGATGCAGATGTTCCTTGTGGGCACATGCCTTGGGTACAGGCTTCCACTGGGCAGCAAAATGTTCTGATTGAAGCTAGTTTTTACTGGCACAGGCCACGTTCCTACCAAAAATTCCCGGCCCAGGCCACGCAGCATCTCTGGAGTTAGAAAAATTTGGGTTTGTGTAGTGCACATGACCTGCAGAGACCTTCCCTGTGAAACAGTGCTGAAAATGGAGTGGATGGAGGAGCTGGGGATATTTGGTTCATCAGTCCCTCTGCCTGCAGTGCCCGCTGCTCTTCCCATGCCATCGGATATCAGCCCTTCTTTTTGGGTTTAGCGATATCCGGATATAAATGCACTGGGGCTTTTGGACATTTTTGGTACCAGAACCATCCAGAAGTGTCCTGCACACAGCAATCCCCAGGGGAATTAGAGCTGCCTGTCCAAGTACCTGTGAGTCAGCTCAAGGTGGGATTTTCAGCATCACTCAGTGGTTGGGCTCTCCACAGTAACCAAAGGGAAAATTGAAGCTGTGAACTTTTCGGAATCACAGCTGAGCAAGAAAGGGAAAAGAGAGGAAAGCACTAATTGTGTAAATGTTCTCTCTGCTGTCTCGTGCTGCTCAGTTCTCCCTCCCCATCAATGCACATCTGTGCCTATTCAGGACAAGTATTGCTGACACCTGGTCATTATGCAGCATTGTCTGCTGCTAAAACATTTCCTAGAGGAGATTTATATTTATACCCTTATCAAATAGCATAATTAGGAAAAAAAAAAAAAAACAGCAATACCTTTGCCAAGCAACAGAATAATTTCACACCTTGCTCTATCTCCCTGCTCTATCTGCTACATCACCCTGTCCTTCAGCATCTTGTTTCCATCTGGGTTTCTTAGGAAACAAGTAAATTTAGGCTTAAACAAAACCTTTTTGTTATCTTTTATAAAGAAGCAGAATTCTTCTTGCTCTCCTTCCCATTTTCCTGCCACCTCTGTTTGGATTGCAACATCCAAGTTTATACAAGGAACTTCAGCAGAAGTTAGGTTTCGAGTATGTAAACAGTTCCACAGAAGTTACATTCTTAAATGTAGGTTTGGGATTGATTTTTTAGCTGGCTGTAGAATCATTAGAGAATGGGATCCCTTGGGAAACATGAGAATTAGTCATTTGGGAAACATGTAGGAAATGTCACACAAGGAATGTGTAAATATACTCCTAGGTGAATACACCTGGCTGAGAGCAAGGAGAGTGTGAGGGAAATCCTTAATTCTGACCTTGTGCTTCCCACCAGGGCAGGGACAAAGTCACCTGGCTGTGACTGAGTCACATCAACAGGGCACTCATGGTTAGTCACCACAGAAAGCAGGACTTTGAAAGTCCTTACACGTAATGAAAGGCTCAGAAATCTCCTGGACAGCACAGCACTGATTTTCCCTCAGCCCCACACTGGAATTTCACACCAATCTCTGCCAGGAGGCTGCTGGGGCTGGGCCACACATTTGTGTACAGGTGGGCAAAGGAAAAAAAAAAAGGAGAATTTTCCCTACTGTTTTCCTTCTCCACTTTTTTCCCAACACACTGGACCAGCTATTTTAGAAGTGACTGTTTTCTGCAGGAGCCCAAGGATGTTTACTTCCAGTAAAACATTAAACTATCTTTGGGTTTACCGGAGCAGCCAGCAGTCCCCAAACCCAGGCAGGCTGACTCTCCTTCCACAAACATTCTCCTTTCCCAGCCAATATAAATTATCTATTTTCTCCTTCTCCTGCAGTGTTTGAAGTGTATGAGACACAGCTGGCAGGAGACAGCTTCAGCATCTACATATTAATATTGTTTCAGCCTTTTACTGGGCAAAGTGCCTCAATTCCTTTGCTACGAGCTGAGCAGGGGCAGTTTATTCAGTTTATTCAGTGTATTTTTGGTGACTCAGGAGGCACAGCCCTGGCAGGGCAGGTGTGTGACAGGCACAGTCCCTCTGAACTGCTCCACCTCAGGGCAGCAGCACTTAGCAGGGCCCAGGGCCATGTCCTGCCCGAGGGGAAAGGGAAGTGTTCAGCTCCAGAATGGAATTTCAGAGTAGAGGAAGGATGAGCCTTCCCTCAGAGCAGCAGAGCTCAGCCACTGCCAGCTGCTGTCTCAGACCTGCTCGGCTCCTGTCTGCCAAGAAGTCATCCAAAATTCCAGACAGACCTAAGGAACAGGCTCAGTCTGGAATCAGACAGGCGCAGGACAAAAAGCAGGTGGAGCTGATCCACCTCAGTCTCTTTGCTGGGGTTGTGGGTGAACCTTTGCTGCTGTAAAGGCTCAGACCTGCCCGGCCCTGAGGAGAATCTCTCACTTTGCTCCGTTTGCTCTGCATGGATTGAGGGGCAGGAGAGGCTCCAAGCAGCAGAGGGGCTTCAGCAGTGCTGGACGGAGTTGGTGCCTTGGGGCTACCTAGAAACAGAGCCCAGACGGGAGTGAGGGAATAAAGGTGGATGTTTATTTGAAAGGCCTTCAAAGGTGCCCCCTGGGGAGCCAAAGGCCACATCCAAGCTGGACCCCAAGATGGACCCCGAGCCACGAGTTCTTCACACTTTGATAGGTTTGGTTCATTTGCAGATCAGCATCAATTCACCAATTAAAACTTTAGCTAATGATGGAATTTCTTCAATTTCTCCACCTCTCCAGAGGCCCTGGTTTGCACCTTTTGGGCCTAAGACAGCCTGGGTGTCCTTGAACAACAAGCTCGGAGAGGCTTTGTTGTGTCTGTCTGACATGAGAGAACAGAAGTTAACAGGCTACGAGAAAGTTCAGAGTTCCACACCAGGCAGTGCAGGATTTGAAGAATGTAAAAGCTGGAACCTGAGGCGTCAGAGTCACCATCCCAGGGAGGGTTGATTCCCACTGGCCACTCTGCTGCTGCTCTCCCGGTTATGCCAAGGGCTTGTCCAGCCTCAGAATTTAACGTAACCTCCCCCAGGGTCCTGGAATCCTTTCAGAGATGAAGGCAGTTCCAAACCAACAGTAGAAATGTCTTGCAGTTGTCAGGAAAATTAATCCACAAACACCAGAGGTTTATGTCCAAAAAGGAGACAGAGGAGTCCCGTTACTTTATTCGAATAAAGGGAGAGGCCACGGGCATTTCCCATGGGGTCTCTCAAGTTGTTGGAGGACGCAGCCTCCTTTTTATCTGAATTTCCCGGCCGCATTTCCCGCTCTCTTTCCCCGTTGGCTGAGGTACTTGAGAGGTACAGACTTCCCAAATCACCTAATACAGACTCCCTTCTAATGTGTACCTGCCCCCCTTTTTTCTTTTTCCTTGTGTCTCTGTTCTTTTCTCTAAATCCACAGATTTAGCACGGCCTTGGGTGGATAACAGTTTGTGGCAATTAGTGGAATTCCTACGGAATTTGTGGTTCGTCCCGTTGCTTCTTTCACCTCTCAGTTTCTGGCTTTATCTACCAGCAGGCCCACAGCTTGTTTGTAAAGACACCTCCTTCCCATTCGTTTCACAGCGAAGCAAACACTTGTCAGGACTCACCTTTTTTGCCGAAAAGCTCCGGCCGAACTCACTGATATCCCTGCAGCGTATTCCATGTTCTGGGATAACTCGCACAAGCCCCTGTGTGAGGTACTGGGCACCCTGAGCTGACTGCCTGTAACTCTCCCCTGCAGGTCACGGAGGAGAGGGGCTCTCACTTTCTGAAGCAACGAGCAGTAGCTGCTGGTGAGTTTGCCACCCTTTCCCCCACCCTGTGGGTGCTGCGGTGTTGCAATCCCAGCACACACCTCCCACCTCTCCTCTGCCCTCAGCACCCCATCCCTGCCGAGACAGACCAGCCAGAGGCAAACCCGGGTGAGAAGATGCAGGGAGATAACGAGTGAAATGGGAGCATTTCTAACCCCGGGGCTGCGAAAGCTGTGCAAGCACAGGCTTCCCCCGCAGCTCTGCAGGCTCAGCGGGGCTCCCTGAACAAGCAAAAGCAGGGATTTGGGAGCCCGTGCTCCCCACACTTCCCCTCTATTCGCCCTCCAGCAGCCATGGGCACAACCACAATGTGCCCTGTTGGTGCTGCAGCAGGTCTGACAAACTCCCTCGTGTGCGTTTTATTACCTCATGGGTGTCAAGAACAGATCACAGCAAACAATTCCCCACTCAGACTTCTGCAGAAATGGAGAGGGCCTGCACATGTTTCCTCACAGGCATCAATCACCGCTCACATTTTGTTGACTTAGGTAAAGGCTCTTCCCCCAGAGGGTGCTGGGCACTGCCCAGGCTCCCCAGGGAATGGGCACGGCCCCGAGGCTGCCAGAGCTCCAGGAGCGTTTGGGCAGCGCTGCCAGGGATGCCCAGGGTGGGGTTGTTGGGGGGTCTGTGCAGGGCCAGGAGCTGCACTGGATGATCCTGTGGATCCCTTCCAGCTCAGGATATTCTGTGATTTTATTATTGAACAGCAGCAAACATCCTCACACCATTTTTTTTCCTTTTTCCCTCAGTTACGGACACACTTTCCAGCGCAGAGAAGCCACGAGCTCACTTGACAGGTAATTCTTGTTCAAAACTGAAGCGTTTTTACAGCAGATGTTGTGGTTCAATAACCTTGGTCCACATGGATCTGATAGGAGCAGGCGTTGCAGGAAACATGGGCAACATAATAATCAGCTTTGCCTTGTTGACCGCCCCAGATTGAGGGCATTGTGTCTGTAGGAAAGGGCCCACAAAGGAGGCAGGACAGAAATGTCACCACTTTTCCGAGCTGTTTCCTTCATTGAATGACCAGCTTTTGTAACTGAACTGAAATAGGTGCCTGATGTCTCAGTGATCTGCTGAATCCTCCAGAAAAGGCAGGAGGTGGAGCTCGGTGAGCCCTCATGAAGCAGTGAATTGGCAAGAATTACAAGTTTTGGAGCAAAATCAGGTCAAATCAGGCCGGTTTTATTTTCTTTTTGTGCAAGGCCGGACTCAGGCCACACACACCATATTCCCATCCAATCCCCCCCCGTTTTCAGTGAGAGAATCTCTGACACATTTCAGAGTAAGCAAGAGAAGGGTAGTGCCAAGCTGAGCCCTCCAGGCCTTTATACTGTGGTAGGAAGGTGCTGTCACAAAGTCCTGTCACAGGGTGGGCTGCCAGGCCTTTCCAAAGAGCTTCCAGGCCTTTCCAAAGAGCTTCCAGGCCTTTCCAAGAGGCTTCCAGGCCTTTCCAAGGAGCTTCCAGGCCTTTCCAAGAGGCTTCCAGGCCTTTCTAAGGGGCTGCCAGCATCTCCAAGGTCCCCATCTCACCACCTCAGCCTTGAAGCCGTCACCACAGCAAGGACACTGCCCTGAGACATCCCCCACCCTCGCCAGCCCCATCCACGTGGAAAATTTAGGTATTTCCAGAGAGAAGTTCCTGTCTGGCACCAGTGTGGATGGAGTGAATGCCAAGAGGTTTTCCAGCTGGCCTGGTGCCATTTATCCCTCTCCAAAGTACAGCTCACTGCAGAGGCTTCCCCAACACCCCGAGTGTTGCCCCAGGGTGCACTTTGTAACTTGAAAAACGCAGGAAGTGCCGGGATGCTTCTCACCAATCCTCCTGCAGAGTTCAATCAAAATCCACCTCCAGGGTTCAATCAATCTTCAGCTCAGGGCTGATGTATTTCCCAGCAGTTTCCTTTCCTGATGCACATCCTCGGTGCCTTTCCCTTCGGCACAGGGGTTTCTGGAGCTCCAAACCTGACCTGCCCTTGTCCAAAATCAAACCTTTGTTTAAGGGCACGTTTTAAAGGGCAAGAGGACCATGTCTGCTCCTGTAAGATTTTGTTTTCCCAAGTGCCCCACGGCAGAGAGATCCAGAGGCTCCAGTGACTCAGAGGAGCAGCCAGAGCTCTGCTCTGCTGGTGGGAACTTCCCTGGGCTGCACAAAAGCCCAGTGGCCACAGGGAAACACCCAACAGTTTTCTCCAAATTTCCTCAGCCCCCCCATATTTACAAAAATTCCTTTGCCATCATTCCCAGGCGACTGCTCCCATCCTCTTTGGCATTCCACGGGGGGCCAGTCACTGCTGGCCATAGAAAGGAGCAAGAAAAGGGGGAAGTTAAGGGAATTTTCTCTCTCCTTCCTGTGCTGTGCTGTGTAGTCACCAAGGAACCCAATATCTATGGATTATCTTTGACTCTTTTTTAGCCTGAACATATTCCTGATGCTTCTCCCTGTGGCAATGAGTTTCCAAGCTTAACAGCACTTTGCAGACAGGAAATATTTCCTGTTATTTTCAACTCTGTGCATAATAATTTCTTGGGTTCCACCTTGGTTTTGTCTTCTCAGAAACCACAACTTGTACATAGAAAGTGTAGAAGGAATAATTATTCTCCTGATCTTTGTTACATTCCCCCACCTCAGGTGCCTTTTTCAAAGTGAAGGTGGCAGACTACAAATCTTGAATTGTAGGAAATCTCTCCCACACCTTTATTCTGTCTTTTTCTAGTTTTAGGCACATACATTGCGAAGGCGAGAGCAGAGGAGTGAGAGGAATGGGAATTAGCCAGAGTTCTTTGGGAATGCACTGATTAATTGGCAGCAGCAGAATAATTCCATGTTTTGGTGTCTGTTCCTTTGTGATAAATCTCCCAGCTGCTCTTGGCCTTTTTAACTCACTCTGAGAATTTTCATTTATCCAAACTGGCATTGAGCTCTCCCCTCCCTGATGACTTCACCTATTGAGGTGTGCCAATACCCAGCTCCGACTTTCCTCCATCCCCATTTTGTCCTGTGCATTAGTGTTTATTTGGGGCTTCTCCTTGCCCTGCCATCATTCCCTCTCCACTTACTTGGTTGGATTTGGGGTCAGGATTCAGAGCAGTGCCTGTTCCTTCTTGTCACCAGCCTGTGGCACAGTGGATGACCAGTGTTGCAGGACCTGGCTCGTGCTCCTCGTGCTGCAGTGGTCCCAAACCCACCTCTAAACCTGGGCAGAGCATCATTTCTGCCTCCAAATTACCTTTATTAAATCCTTAGGGCACGAACTTGAGCACCAGAGGCCCTGCAGACACAGGACCTTGCACCCTACAGGCTCCAGTCTCTTGCTGAGACTCAGAGTTCAGGATTAGGCTCTCCCATTGGTTCTAAGAATTGCAGAAACCCCACAATTCCAGCACAAAATATACCCCAAATCTGACAAGCAACAGGGATTCTCCAGCAAGGGACTGAACCAAAAGGGATTTGGAGACAGGAGAATTAAGGGATGCCAGGAATTTATAGTGTGTGGGAAAATAGAAGGAACTGTGGCAATGAAGCCCTTATTAAAAGCAGATTTTAATTACTTCAAGAATTAACATCACAGGTGTATTTGCAGGAAGCAGAGCTCCAGAATTTAGGAAATAAATAAATAAATGACAAGTACAAAGTACAGCTGCTGCTAGAAAAGGAGCTGTGCTGTATTGAAAGGCACTTGAACATCCTTTTTTTTTCTCCTGACTGTTATTGAAAGCATGGGGAAAATTAATTAACTTGAAAATAGAGAGCATCAATAGAGGGAGATTCATCCTAAAAGGGAGGTTAAAGCTGTGAAACTTGACTAATTCTGGAAGTCAGGAAGTCATGTAGTTCATTTGAGATCTTATTTTATAACTAATACAATCTATTTTATAACTAATATAAAAATTCATTGAGGAATTGTCATTGACATTTTAAATGCGTCATTTTGCAAGAAAAGAACATTTCACAGGCAGCTTCTCTTCAAGTTTCCCCCAAAATTCCAGAGATGGAAAAGAGCCCAGGACATTTTCTGGAAATATTTTGATCTTTCCTCATCCTTCCTGCCTCAAACAAGATTTCCTGTGCTCTCTGAGACGTGTTGCTCCAAGCTCCTGCAAATCTTAGAGTGATCCAAAGCTACCCGAGCTTTTCCCAGGATTCAGACCAGTCCCTAACCTGAGAGGTGGATGAGGATGAAGGCAGCCCAGGAGCACTTTCACTTTCTTTCATTCCCCTCTCGGTATCAAAGCTCCGTTGTCTCTAACCTTATCATACTTCTATAATTTAGCTTTCCTTGCTGCCACAACCCCTGTCTGGCTTCCCCTTCCCAGAAATGCTCTCCTCATCCACTTTGCCTCCTGGGAAAAGATCAGAAGGATTTGGTACTTCAGCAGCACCAACAAGAAAAGGCCATTATTTTGCTGTGCTGCTCAGAGAATAGAAAAGGAATTGCACTCCTAACACCTTCCTGCCTCCTCATGGATTATTTATTGCTGGAAAAGAGGGAAACAGGTGCCACTGGGAGATGAGCACATCCCTTTTTCTGGGTCTCCTTTCACCCAGGATAAACCTAAAAGTTATTGCCAAGGGAATTTCAAACCTTTCCCTCACCTGCATTCCATTTGCCACCTTTCCCATGCACACACCCCCCTTCCCCAAATACTGAATCAAAATCGGCTTTAAACAATAACACAACCTCATTAAAAAGGTCGCAGTTCCTGGAACTCCATTCCCTCAGTCTTTTCTCAGCATGCATCATTCATTTTCCAGGTTCATTTTAATACCTGACAGAATCTTCATGGGTTTTATCTCCTTCCCACTGCTGCTGTTTTACCACAACAATTTTATGTGCAGTCAGTAAAGAGCGGAGACAACTCTTGCTTCCCTGCAGAAAAATGTGCAAGGGCTGAGGTTTATTCTCCTGTCTGTTGTGTGAGAGAAATTAAAGTGGTGGAGGAGGTGAAAGGAATAGGGCAGAAATTCCCTAATTTTTCCCCTGCAGCCTGGGGAGCATCCTCAGCTTGGATCAGACTGATGCAGGGGTCAGGATTGGAGCTCTGCTTGTAATCAGCTCACCACAAGATTGGGAAAAAAAAGTCTGGAGTAATGTTGAGGCTGACTCCAAACTTAAGTATTTTGTTCCAGAAAAAGCATTAAGGAAAGGAAAAAGGCAAAGAGAGAGATAAAAATGGTTTAAAATATAACGTGTTGCTTTGGAATTGGACCTCTTGTTGCACAGTGGGGTCTTTGGGGGTTTTGCTAAAGTCCAGTGACCCTGGTAAACCAAAAGCAACTCTACAAAAGATGTCCTTGAGAGCACTCAGGAGGAGAAGCTCGAGACAAGGGCTGAGAAACTCCAACCCCCTTCAGAAGCAGCTTGGCAGGAAGAGAAGTTCAAGTGTCTCAGCGCTTGGTGTCACATGGTGGTGACCAGTGAGGCCATTGTGCACGGCCAGAAGTGTCTTTCTAAGAAACAGAATTGCAATCCACCCCTACTGAAGGAAAAGATGGTTTAGTATTTCCTCTTCCTGTCCCAACCCTTAGGTACAAGCATGTACTGTCCCAGTGCTGGTGTCCCTTAAGGACAAGGTTTTCACTCTGGAAAGGGGTGAGATGGGAAGGTAAAACCATCTCCATTGCTTCCCAGTGCCAGAGAGTGAGCCTTGAGGAAGGACAGCTCGTCCTTTGGGATCTGACCCACAACCAGGACCCCCAGGCCCAGCTCACATTGTCAAGGTCTTCCAAAAGCATCCTTGGCTTTCAGTCCTGACAGCTCAGATCTGGACACCCTGTGGGCACTCTGGAAAATACCCCTGGACAGTTGTCCTGCAGCCCATTCAGCTCAGTTTTGTCCTGCAGCCCATTCAGCTCAGTTTTCAAGCTGTGAGATAAGCACATTTCTGCCCCAGCATTTTGCTCACCTTATTTAAATCCCTCCCCCTTTTGAGCAGAGCTCTGGTGTTACATCCACACCCCTGGCTGTGGCAAACTCACCCTTCTTCCTCTCCGTCTCTCTTCCTCCCACAGTGAAGAAGCAGGACCTGGCCAGCGCCGTGGGGAGCCACCTGCCCATCCTGCAGTGGGAAGACAAGCGAGGCCTGGCCTTCACCAAGAACAACCTGAGTTATTCCAGCAACGCTCTGGTGATTCCTGTGTCTGGGGACTACTACGTGTACGCTCAGGTCACGTTCCGAGGGCCCATTGAGAGTGGCACCAAGCCCAACTCTGTCACTGAGATCATCACCAAGGTCACCGACAGCTACCCCGAGCCCACCCAGCTGCTGACGGGCACCAAGACCCTCAGTGAGAACAGCAATGGTTGGTTCCAGCCCATTTATCTGGGCGCTGTTGTCTCCTTGGAGGTGGGAGACAAGCTGATGGTCAACGTGAGTGACATCAAGCTGGTGGATTACACCAAGGAGCACAAAACTTTCTTTGGGGCCTTTTTGCTGTAGGACTCTGGTAGCAGCTGGTGGGGGATCTCTCCAGGGTCGTTGTGGGGACCTCACTGGACTTTGGCTTTGTGGGCACGTGTTGGGGTGAGATCTCTGCCAATTTCCTTCTTCTTCTTCTTCTTCTTCTTCTTCTTCTTCTTCTTCTTCTTCTGTGCCATCACTCCCCGGCAGCTCGCTAGAGCCTTAATTTAATGGGTAGGGAAAGGTGAAGCTGCAGGTTGAAGTGAAATAACCCCCCCAAAAAAACCAACAAAAAATAACTAAAAAAAAAAAACTAACCCCCCAAAAAACCACAAAACAACAAAAAAACCAACAACACCCCCCCCAAAAAAAAAACCAACCAAAACAAAACCCCAAAACAAACAAACATAGAAAAGCCAAAACAGAAAAATGAAAGTCATATTGGAGGAAAGAAAAATGTATTTCTGAAGTAAAAGTTGAAAGTTCTTCAAAACTTTATAAGCTAAGGAGGAACAGTTGATACCTGTGGGTAGGAATGATCTTGAATATTGAGCTAGGCTATGTCACTAATTCCACCTTCAGTGTACAATTTCCTCAACTCAAAAAAAAAAAAAGGGGGGTTTTGAGCTTTCTCCAGCACTTCCAGTATAGTTTTGCATGACCCTTCTTCAGATTCTCCTTCTAAAAAGGTACTTACTTCTCATAATTTCCTTATGAATAGATTTACTCAGTACTTTGCACTAACATAAAGCTCAGGTTAATTATTAACTGCTTAATTAATCCCTTCCAACTTCCCTGTAAAGTAGATTAAAATTATATCTCGTGCTTTGCCGAAGCTACCTGAGATTTTTGGTTTTTCCAAAAATTTGTTTACAGTTCTCTAAGTCCATATACAGCCTCAAAATGTTTTGGAAAAGATCTAGGGAACACGCAAAACACTTTCTGTCTCAGCATGGAAGTGGAATGGCCCCTCCAAGTCCTAACTTTAGGAGGACAGAAAAAAAACCAAGGCAGAGAGAAACACGGAGCAAAATTTTGCACACTTTTAAATCAGCCCCTGAAATTTTGGGAGGAAACCTCTGCAGTGTTTTGCTTTCCCTTGTATTTAATGCAAAACAAGTGCAACTAAAGAAATCACTGGCTTGGTGCTCCAACCATTGCTGATGGTGGCCCCCGACCCCAAGGGATTCCCCAGCCTTGCCCTGGGTGAAGGTTGGCCACCAGTTGTCCCCACATGAGGTGAGAAGATCCAAAGACACAACCCTGGTGGAGCTCAGGAGTGTTTAACTTCCCACCTTGCACTTACTCATTCCCTTAGACCTTTCTGTCTCTCAGGGAAATTCCCATTTTTCCCTCCCCTCCTGCAGCAAACATATGTCCAACAACAGCTCAGGTCATGTCCTCATGGATTGGGACTTTACACCCTGAGCAGCCCCGAGGTCGCACAGCTGAGCATTGACCACCCAGCCACCAGGCTCCTCTCTCTGCAGCTCTTCCCTGCCTCACCTCCTTGGATTTCCTCCATTTTTCCACTTCTTGCCCAGAAATGACAGCAAGGCTTTGTTGCCTGAGCTGATCTTTCCACCCAAAGCCATGGTGGAGCCCAAAGTTCCCCCGTTAGCGCTGGGGAGACACTGAGGTGGGGAACTGCAGCACTGGGGGTGAGGGGTTGTATCTGGAGAGCTCAGCTGGGCAGAGGCTTTTTAGTGGGGACAACCCCATGATCCTGCAGCTTTGTCCATGGCAAACCTCTTCCCATCGGGAGATCATTTACTGCTCTGGGAAGATCTGTTTGAGCTGGCAAGGAGAACTCAGTGGAGCAGCTGGAGCAGGGAGAGAGGCCAAGGAGATTGGGAAGGGAGGAGAGGAGCAGAGCAGGAGGAGGGAAGGTCCAGGCAACACCAGGACCTCTTCATGTCTTGGTGTAAGGACCTTCCTGCTGACATGAAAACTGGCAGGTCTTTTGTGGTAAATCATCTCAAAAAGGCGGCTTTTTGCCCATTTTTCACTATCCTGGATCCCACAGTCTCAGTCCTTCCCTGTTTTATCTACAGAGCCAGCATGAGGCACATCATAACAGCCAGGAGTTTGCCACCCTGCCCTGCCCTCTTTTCCTCTGTGGGTGTCTTCTTGCTTACAGATTTTCCTTGAGTCTCACCGCTGAGTGTTGGCCCCTGGCGCAAAAAAAACTCTGCCCATGTGGGGACCTTGACAAATTCCCTGCATCAAAACCTCATCCCAGTTTGGCTTCCCATCCTTTCTTTGACTCATCCTTCTCTTTCTCCACATCCACATCTCAGCTGTCTTCTTGATCCCTTGCTCCTTCCAGCCTTCCTGGCCCTGTCCAATAGGTGCAAGGACACTTCTTTATCCAAATGCCATTTTTTACAGTCAATTTCTCCAGTGCACAAAGAAAACTGACATCTCAAAATAGGGTTGGATGGGAGAAAGTAAATTTAATGATCCTGCAGGCAGATAGGAACACTCTGAGTCAAGGGATCATCTTATGTCTTTATTATCCAGATCACTTCCATCTTTGAGTCCTTATTCCTATTTTCTCCATCTGCTCAGCCTATTTTTTAAGCTGAGCCTGGAGCAGTTACTCCCCATTTATCCATTCAGTGCTTGGCACACACAACCTCAGATTTGTTGCTCCTCAGAAAGGAGTTCTGGTGATCCAGCTCCTTTTCAGGGCTCTTCTTCCTGCTCAGAGGCCCCCCCCCCCCATGGCAAAATATGGTGAAATCCCCCACTCTTGGCACTTCTAGATAAAATTATTCCCTGTGAAACCCTGAGACTTTCCATATCTCAGATTTTCTGACGTGTTCCCTCAATACCTCATGTTGAGTCTTTGGTCACTCGGTTGTGTGCCCCAAACAGGATCTGAACTCATGAAAACACAAAATCTGCAGCTTTTGGAACACGTGGAGCACTTTAGGTCACCAGCACGCGAAACAGCGTGGTCGATCTCATAAAGGAAGATTTGAAATCATCTTTCTGAGACGGGTGATTCCCAGCAATTAGGCAGGAGAGCTTCTGCGAAGTGCAAATCAGGGTTAATTTGGTTTATCCTTGGAGAAAATTGGAGGGGAAATTATCTTTTTTTTTCTGGGATAATTACAGTAATTCAGAAGGCTTCTTTTTTCTATGAATGAGCTGATTGTTCTGAGGGCACAAGGCAATCCTGATAGGCTGGGACAGCAGATTTCCAGGAAAACTGTATCCCAAGGCATCATCACTCAGTCCTGGTGTGTGAATGGTGGGAATTGTGAGGGCTGGGGCAGAGGAGTGGGGAATGCAACACTGGGCATTCAATCAAAGAGCCTCCCGTGGGATATTTACACATAGATAGAAATATATTTTTGTGGATATTCCATAGACATTCCAGGAACCCCACTGACAATAATGAGCCTTTTTTAGCACATAATTTGTGTCCACTGCACACTAAAGATGAATTTCACCAGCAGAAAGCTGCCTGCTGCAGCTCCATTCCAGGTGTGACTCTCTTGATCCATTATCCATAAAAAATACTTGTTTTAGTCCAGTTAGAGCTTTTGCACCCCATTACCCACACCAGCCTTGAGAACATTTAGCACACAGTTTATAGGACATAAAACAATACATGTGGCATCACTTGTTATAAAGTGGTGCAGGCATATTGATCTCCACATGTATCCTCATGGAAATTCTCCTTATTTCCTTTTTCCCCCCTTTTCAGTGCTAATGATGTTACTGTACCAGTGACCAGCACATAAAATAAGTGTTCAGGGGCTGATTCTGACCCTGTTTTATATCAGATATTCCTCCACAGAAGTCAAAGGCATGAAATCAGAGTAAAGCCACTTACGTGAGACAAAAATCAAGCTTAAAGGGAAATATCTCCAACAGACTGAACCTAAACTGTGGATTCTCAGATTGTTGGGGGTTTTTTTAAAGCTAAATAAGGACACGAGCATTCTCAGAAATTTGTGTTTGTTGAGTTAGAAAATGTGAAGCATTTCTGGAGATGCGAAAATGCACAGGCATCAGCATTTTCAATTAAATGAGAAGCTGATGAAATCTGGTCATGGGAAGCAGTGACCTTAAAGTCTGTGGTCAGGCTGAACATGTGCTTTGTTTTGGGTGGCCGTGAAACTAAAACCATTATCAGGAAAAAAAAAAAATGGAATCTGGAGAAAAAAGGGTGAAATAGGCAGCTTGGGCTACAAAAGGTAAAACATAGGATTTCAGGTTTTGACCCTTCCATTTCTTAGGAAAAAGAACCCGAAAGCACTTTTCAGAACAAAACCACTGAAAGAAGAAGTATCAAATTATTACTGTTTTTTAACAACTGCTCAAAATATTCTAGATCTTAAGAGTTTTCTTTCCTAACCTCTTTCATCCCCCAAAAAACTAACACTAAGCACAACCCAAATTCATAAAAGAGTTCATTACCTACCACTTCCTTTCCCCTTAAAAACTGAATGTTGATAAATAAGCATTAACTTTCTCTCCATGTACCTGCAGAAGTCAATTCAGTAAATTTTAATCAAGGTATAAAGAAAACAGCTCCAAATCCTACCAACATTTATTTGTGCTGAGCGTAGCCCTGAGCACGTGGCTGAAGGGTAAAAACCAGCTCCTCTTTGGTGGATGGGAGGAGTAAAATCTGCATTCCTCAAATTAAACCTAGATACAAAGTTGTAATTGTGTTTATCCTCAGCCCCATCGTGGTTTGGAGCAATATTCCAAATTAAGGAACCGTCCAGCACAGGGGTGTTGGCAGGATCAGTGTCCAGGGGTGTAAAATATCACCCTAAAAGATGCTGCTGAGATGATTTGGGATGTGGCAGGGCAGGGCATGCGATGAGCAAACCCCTCTACAAAGGGGGTCCCAGACCAAGCGCAACAGATTTGGGAATTCACTTGAAATTTTCAACACAGTATTCCAGAATTTTGAAGGGATCTCGTTTTTTCACCCCTCTATGGCACAACTGACCACCCTGTCCTTTGTGTTTTTTATCTTCTGAGTGGCCCATCATTTCAGGTGAGAAATGAGGAGAGAATTCGTTCTTTAGAAGAATCAGAAAATGTCAAGGGTCTCTGCCCACATCTGGGTGTTACACACCAGTAATAGCACTTTGCTATTGTAAGGGATTTTCTAGAAGGGATTGTCTTTTGTCTTGTGCCTCAGCACTGAGATGTATCTTTACCACGAGAACTGACTTAGCTTCTTTATTTTTTCCCAAGTTTTATGATAATAAAAATGCAACTTCATGAATGTGACCACTTTTGATCCTGGTCCCCTTCCCAAAACACTAATCACGATTAAGAGTGACCAGCTAATTCAGCCAGGTAGTGCTGACGTATAAAAAACCAGTTTTATTGTGTGTAAATGTGTGAATAATCATTATTTTATGCAGTTAGAGGTCCCTCGGCAGAGTGAAGTCAGGTCCACATTTTCCCCTGGGAATTTAAAGACACTTGCACTTCATTAGGCAAAAACCATACACAAAGACACCTCAGCATTTTGGGAACTCCACGTTCCCAATTGCTCAGCTCCTGGCTGACAGGCACAACCCAACCAGGAAATTTTGGCCAGATGAGAGTCAAAGTGAAGGCAGCAGAGCTCTGGGCACCCCAAACCCTGTTCTGGCTCCAGCTTTGCTGTCCTCACCCATCCAGCAGAACAGCAGCATCCCCTGGATATTTATTCCTCTTCCTGGCTGCTGTTATCTTCAATTCCTCTGCTGCCAAGAATGCAAATTCCTTTCTTTCCACCACCAGAACTGAGAAACATTCTCTCATTTGCCATATTATTTTATATTCCCCAAATTTATTTTGCTTTCCCGGCTTGAACTCAGAGTATCACATTTAAATTGCTTCAGAGGAGGTTTCTGGTAAAGGGCTCTGTGCCCTGGCTCCTGGAAGATTTTCACTGGAATACTCTGATGAAGGACATTTGTTTCCCCTGCTTTCCATCCACTTGCAAATCCCTGAGAGGTTTTGTTAGCAGCCTCTGTAGATCAGCCAGGAGTTAATTAGACAGTGGGAATCAGGCTGCTTTCCCCTGTGACACCAAAAATGTGTTATTTGCTGTTACGTTGGTTTTTGTTCTCTTTAATCCAATATCTACCTCACATTTATCAAAAGCAAATCAGGATTTTATTATTATTATTATTTCCTATTTTAACTTGAGCAGAGCAGGATTCAATTTCACTGCCATTTTACTCCATGCTTTGCGTGTTTAGGGTAATAACTTGAGATTCTTTGTGGTCTAAACACACTGAGTGTGAGCATTGTGCTGCATTTTGGCTTCCTCTGATCATGTAAAAGGTGTCAGCTCTCAATAAATCTCCAGGCTCTCTCTCGAGAGTGGAGGGAGAGCAGCACATCCCTGAAAGGCTGCACGTCCTAGGGGAGGTGGGGATAACAGAGGTGCTTCTCTCCCAGGCTGCGGAGGGGTTTTTGTGGTGTTTTTCTGGGTAAAGATGACCCAAGCACCCGGTGAAAGGGAGAACCCCACTGCTCTCACTCTGGGGTAGGTGGAAAAATCTTTGTGGGGAGGATTCCCACAGGGTTTAATGCTGAATACACAGGTGGACGTGAATGCTGAGGGTGAACCTCACTCTCACCCTAGAAAGTTACTCCATGAAATCCATCCTCCAGAGCAGGACACTCCCCACGAGAGTTGAACATTCCCAGCTCTCACCTGTTGGCTGCGATGCCCAACCACAGCTGGATTGAGCCCTCTCGGCTTTGTCCTTGCACGAAGCGCCCTTTTCCCAGCTGGAGACAAGATCCCAGTGGGATCCATCCAGTCCCCGTCCAGTTTTGGGGTTTACCTTGGCAGGGCTCCATCCCCATGGAGGATGCAGCATGAGCTGTGATGAACTGGAAGTGCTTTTCTCTCCCAGGAAGGTCCAACATCATAAAAATCCCGGCTGTTTTCCACCCCCCTCAGCATCCAGACAGGTTCCCAAAGGAAAGGAGAGCTCCGCTTCTATTCCTTTGTGAGCCCTGGTGCTACAATTCTCTCCCAGAGCGTGAACTTTGCTGTGACACTTCCAAATCCCTGATTCCTGATTGCTAAATCCCTTGGAATGACACGAAAGGCATTGCCTGGGAGATCATAACCTGGTTTATTAAGCAACGTAAGTCAGCAGTGTTAGGTTTTTTTGCTGAATTATGAACTAAAATAGCTTTCCAGCTGCTCTCAGTCTTGCACAAACCTCCTTACGTTCTGCCATTGATTGTAGAGTTTTATATTAAAACGTCAAAGAAAGGCACTGAAAATGTTTGCTGCATATTTATTGGTACTGTACATAGAGATGTCTTAATTTTATGGGCGAGAAATTGTGAAATTCATGGTATAAAGTTTAGATCTCTTATACTTGATGCTATTTCTTTGGGAAATTAAGTTTATAGATAGTTCTTTAAAATGGACTTTGTGTCTTAAAAGCGAAAAAATAAAAATAATTGGATTCATATTTATTCCTGAGTGGTTTTTTTGTTCCAATAAGCACCCACCAAGTGCTCAATCCACAGCTGGGAAGGGCAGACATTTCCCCATGTCAAAGTGTATTGTGTGTTACAAATGCGTAGGGTTGGGTTTTTTATGTGAATTATTAATTCCATGCAGAATACACACAGAAAATTATTAATCCTGGCATTTCCAGAGCAATGAAATTAAACCCTATTCACGTAAGGACAAGGTTCAGACATTTCCATGAGTCTTTAAAGGCTTTAGAGAATTCTGTTCCAGTCTCATCTCATTGAGTCATTTTCAATTCCACAGGTTTCATTTTCAGTTTGTAGACACAACTGAATCTCACTTGCATTTTTAAGGGTGCCCAAGACTCACTGACAACACCCCCTCCAAAAAAAAACCCAAAAAATAAACATTGCCCTGCTTTTGAATGACAAACTCCCATTTAGCTGCTTTTTGGTCAACAATAAGGAGATTACTTAGTTAAACCTTGCTGTGTTTTGGGATTTCTTTAGAATTTCAGAACACTGGAACAGAACAGGATTTATGATTCAGAAAATAGGCCTTTATGGGGATTAAGCAAATTGCTCATTCTCAGAATAGGCTCCATTGGACCGAGACCATAAGTGGCTATTTCTGTAAACAGAAACAAATTAACAAAGGGAAAAATTGATTTTGTTTTCTACAGTAACAGATTTGGCTGATGGGTGTCAGCTAAAGGAACAAGGGTGGCTCCAACCTGCAGTCTGGAATTTGGGTGTTAGTCTGGATTCTTCCAGAGCCCAGCAGTGATGGGTCCACTCTGTCAGAGACCATCTCCCTTCCTCAGTTAATTCCAGAGGTCTTAGAAGTAGGAATCGCAGCCTGACCCTCATTTCCAAGCTGAACCAGTGCCCGTTTGGGTGGGAAGATGTTTGTAGCATTTCCCCAAAGCAGAGCCTGAGGTTGGCTCCTGCACCAGCCCTCAGGGCTGTCCCCTCTCAACAACTGGCACAAAATACCCTCACCCCCTGCCTCATTTGAGGAGAATGAACTCATTAATTCAATGTGAGAGCACTGCCAGGAGGGGCAGGGGCTCAGCATTCCCTGCTGGTGGCCCAGACTCCACAGGCGCACCGTCGTCTCCCCAGGATTGAGCTCATCCCTGCAGACTGGATGTGGAGGCACATTCCTGCCTGCAGGGGAACAGATCCATCACCAGGCAAAGCTCTGCCGTGTGGGAAATCACATAAAACAGAGCTGTGCTCACTGCATTTCCCTGCTCCCAGCACTGAAACCCTTCCAAAGGGGCACTGCTCGTGGCCCAGCCCTTCAGCAAGATGAGACTTCACTGGGTGAAGAAAAGGAAGTGGGGCATCTGTATGGAAATCAGGGGAACCTCTGGAGCAAAACCAAGGGGATATGAAACAGCTTTTTGTTCTAGTTGGGCTGTTCCTGTCTGCTGCCAGACCATCTGGTGAGAAAGTAGGAAAGGTGTTACTGCATGGGTGAAATTCCAGTGTCTGTCTGCAAATCTGGAGCCACACAGTCCCTAAAACTCTCCTGACCTTACACATGGTGACATCTCATTGGTTTACCTCCAGAATTTTTCCCTTTATAACTCTTTAACAGAGGAGATGGTGTAAGGAGGATGGAAAAGGATCTTCACCCATCGGCTGCAGCCAATCCTCATGTAAGTTAAAAGCATTGGAGCCAGCGGTGTATCCCACTGCTGGCCAATCCTGTCCTGGCCTGTATCAGGAGCAGAGTGGCCACCAGGACCAGGAAAGCCATTGCCCCCCTTCCTGGGCACTGCTGGGACACCTCAGGTGCTGTGTCCAGTTCTAGGCCCTCATGGCAAGAAGGACCTTGAGGGGCTGGAGCGTGTCCAGGGAAGGGAACGGAGCTGGGGAAGGGGCTGGAGCACCAGGAGAGGCTGAGGGAGCTGGGAAAGGGGCTCAGGCTGGAGAAAAGGAGGCTCAGGGGGGACCTTGTGGCTCTGCACAACTCCCTGACAGGAGGGGGCAGCCGGGGGGGGTCGGGCTCTGCTCCCAGGGAACAGGGACAGGAGGAGAGGGAACGGCCTCAGGCTGGGCCAGGGGAGGCTCAGGCTGGACATCAGCAGGAATTTCTCCATGGAAAGGGTGCTCAGGCCTTAGCAGGGGCTGCCCAGGGAGGTTTGGAGTCCCCATCCCTGGAGGTGCCCAAGGAAGGCCAAGGTGGCACTCAGAGCTCTGGGCTGGGGACAAGGAGGGGATCAGTCAGAGGTTGGATTTGATGGCCTTGGAGGTCTTTTCCAACTTTAATAATTCTGTGATTACTGACCCTCTATGGTCATAAACCAGACTCCAACATTTATTCACTAGGCAGGTTCTGTTGAGCAAATCTGTTATTCCTTACCCCAGCTTCTAATTTACAATCCCAGTTTCCAGAAGACATTTACCCACCCATCCAAAGCCATGTGTGCAACCACAAACCATTTTTTTGGCAAGCACAGCTCCCTCTGGCAGGATTTTCTTGCCTCAGTGGGGTTCCACGGGGTCAAGCTTTTGGGCTGTAATTGTAGCAGTGACACCACAGTTATTCTGACAGGTCTGACTTTATTCTTGTGGCAGCTTCCCAAGATGTAGCTGAGCAAAGCCCCACTATTTTTAGGAAAACTATTGGGTAAAGAGTTGCTTTCACACTTGCAAAAGGGAATTTCCACGTCCTTCCTTCCCAGAGAGGTCTGACAGCACCACTGGGTGGATCTCCCAAGGCATGAGGCAAACTGTCCTGCTCCACCAACTCCTGCCTTGCTCATCCTGGAAGACCCAAAGGAGACACGCAGGCTGAGCATGGCCACAGGACAGCAGTGCCACCAGGGACTGCTCCCACCTGCACCCCCTTCTCCCCCATTTCCACAACCCGGGGCCGATCCCCACTCACCCACAACAAAGGGAAGGAGACACCAGGAAGGTTCCAGGGCCTCCCCCAGCCCAGGTTCTGAGCTGTGCCACTTCTCCCCCTGCCCTTTAAGCAGGTACAAGCAAAGCTCCAAGTGCTAAAGCTCGGTGTCCTGATTTCATAATTAACGGGTTTATGCCCATCCTCTGGGAGGATAAGACCAATAATTCCTGTTTTGGGACTGTGGCCCTTCAAGATCATCTCTGCTCAGTCCTCCCTCTGCTATCCCTGCAGAAGGAACTGCATCCCCGGGTTCCCAAGGTCCTTCGGCTCCCCCCCAGGACACCTCTCCTTTGCAGTAAATGATAAAAATTAGATTATTTTACCTTCATTTTACATCAGGGCCTGTCTAATATCAGAGCTGGTGGAAACCAATCAAGGCTCATTCATTTAGGTTAATTTTTACACAGCTCGGAAATCAGCAGAAGACAAAGAACTTCAGCTCAAGCTTCACTAAACACACCCAGTCCTCTCTGAGGGGCTCTGAGAGCCTTTACCAGCCTCAGGAATCACCATCCAGCATCTGGGAATATTCTGCCTCCAGTGGCTCTTCCCAGTTTATCAGCAAGCAAATTTCTGCCACTCAGAGCCAAAACACCTCCAAGGACATTTTAACCGAGTACAAGCGCAGTCCTGGCAGTGGGCAGCACCTTCAGCTCAGGATTCAGCTCCAAAGACACCACTTGGGCCACATCAGAGGCTGGCGTGAGGAGATAGCAGATTTAATGGAAAAATCTTTCCTGGGCCATGTTTTTCCACTCAAAGCCAAGGTTTGCGTTCGACATCCCTGAGACAGGGATCTCACAGAGCTGGTTGCTCTGGCACAAGCGGCCCTGGGTGCCCTTTGCCAGGCAGCCCTGATGGGACAATCAGCCTGTCAGGACTGACACAATCCATGCCGCCAGCCCAAGCACTCCCCCAGTAAATCAAAGACCCTTAAAGATACAGAGAACATCCTCAGATATCAGGCCAGGGGAACATCGAGGGCAGGACTGGAACAGCAGTGGCAGGAGATGCTGTTAAAGAAGAACAGGAAGAGCTGAGGACTGTTTGCTTCGTTTCCCTCCTGTCCTGTTGCCTCCACACTCACATCTGGCACAGCAACGATTCCAGAGGGTACATCCATACCTGGCATTAAACTCACAGTTAGCAGCCTCATCACTCTCTAAACAATCTGGCCTTATTTGTTCCTCCAGCTTCCTGTAACAGATTCCTCAAATTCTTTGCCCCCTGCATGAGAACACTCTCACCTGTTTCAGCCTGAAGATGGGAAGAGCCCTGGAGCCTGGGGCTGCAGCCCTCACCTGGAGCACAGGAGGCTTGGGGTCAGTCTAGAGCAGGTTCTCCCTCTTGGCTGGAGCTCTGGAACACGACAGCCGTGTGTCAGCACTCGCGTTCCCCATGGCTCGTCACTCAGCAGCCTGTACCACATGAAAGAAACCTCAGCAGAGCCACAATGAACCTTCTCTCCCTGCCATGCACACACAGGGGGCAGCCTGTTTGTGTTCTTGGCTACCAGATCCGTCCTGGAGCCGCAGGAATCAGCAGGGATGCCAATACCCCACAGACTTGGCTCCCTGCACTGCCTGAGGCCATCCCCCAGCGAGCAGCTCTGGGTCAAAGGGGGATCCCAGAACAGCCTTAGACTTAGGGATGAGTAAGGGATAGCATCAGCCAGTCCCAGACTCTGCTAAATGACACTGAACAAGACATTTCCTCTCACCCTGCCATCCCCCCATCGTTATGTCATTAATCTCTGCTCTGTGAGACAAGGAGAAAGGAGAGAGCAGGCAGGACATCACTCTTTCCCCCTTTAGTGGCTTCCCCAGCTGGCTCTGCAGCAAAAATAAATATTTCTTACTTGCTTTCCCTTTTTCCCTGTTCACAGAGCCAGGGAGAGCTGGGAGCCCACCCAGTTCTTGGAGAGCCAGCTCCGAGGCTTAGAGAGGAGCGTGGCAGGAGGCTGCTCCCAGCCCCAGCACAGCTTCCCACAGCAGGGATTTACAAGGAACTCCAGAAATGCCAGCAGCTGGCTCAGAGAACCGAGCCACAACTCCTGACCCCAGTGATATTTAACTGGAAAGGGACCAGGGAAAGTCTTTGGCTGCAGCAGCAAAGCCCTCACTCCAGTCAGAGGCACAAGAGACAGGAAATATCCGTCACGAGCCTGAACTGTGGTGTGGCTTGAATGGGTTTTATCTGGGTACTTGAAGGAGCCAGAATTGACTAAACAGTTAAAAAAAAAATTAAAAAGAGATGACCATAAGGAGTCAGAGTCCCTCAGCTTCCCTCACAACCACCCCAAACAGGACATTAACACACACTGGTTTGGGTTGGATGGGATCTTAAAGCTCATCCCATCCCACCCCTGCCATGGGCAGGGACACCTCCCACTGTCCAAGGCTGCTCCAAAGCCCCATCCAGCCTGGCCTTGGGCACTGCCAGGGATCCAGGGGCAGCCACAGCTTCTCTGGGCACCCTGTGCCAGGGCCTCCCCACCCTCACAGGGAACAATTCCTTCCCAATATCCCATCCATCCCTGCCCTCTGGCAGTGAGAAGCCATTCCCTGTGTCCTGCCCCTCCATCCCTTGTCCCCAGTCCCTCTCCAGCTCTCCTGGAGACCCTTTAGGCCCTGGAAGGGGCTCTGAGCTCTCCCTGGAGCCTTCTCCTCTCCAGGTGAGCACCCCCAGCTCTCCCAGCCTGGCTCTGGAGCAGAGGTGTTCTGCCTCAGTTTCCCTCTGTACCTTCAGGGATCAGCCCCTCTCCTCCCCAAAACACCCCCTGGGCTGCAACACCCAACCCCCAACACTCTCTCCTTCTTATTCCCCTCCATGGCACCTGCAGGAGCAGAGCAAGGCTAATGGGGTCAATTAGCTCTCATTAACACCTTCTTGACCAGAGAAGGTGTCACCCCTTGTCAGCCCCTGGGATGTGCCCCTGCCCTGGCAGGATTTCCCCAACTTAGCACATCCCTGCTCCGCACTCTCCTTGTCAGGAAAACACAAGGGATGACACAACCCCACTGAAATGCCCCAACACGGCCTTGGCCTTTCCGTGTTCTCCTGAGGATCCAGGATGCCTCTCTCCCACTGCATGAGCTCACTCCAAGCCACATTAGTCAGGCTCCCATCCCCTTCATCGCTTTTCTGCCTCCACGTTGGCCCTGATTTGGGTGAGGTGAAGAAGAAGCTGCCAGGAGACCTCTGCGCCCTCCTTGGGGACGGTGCCCTGATCCCATCCACGGATGGCAAAAGGCTCTCCCTGATCCCTGCACAAGTGACCTCATCAGGAATATTTACTGCTTACACTGAAGAACATGTTGGGATTTACTCCTTGTTTTCTCTGCCTTTCCAGCCTTCCCTTTAGGTATCCAAGGCCTCTAATAGGGCCAAACTCCAATGTCTTCTCCATGGCAAATGGAATTAGTTACTGGGAACAACTCCCAGACATCCCTGTGTGCTCTGATGCAGCCACACAAGATACTCCTGGCTTTCTTAGAAATAACAGATGTGTTCCCAGAGAATCGGGACCTTTCCTGTCTGTTTGCTCGGGGGAGGTCCCGACTGAACCGGCCTCGGCCGCGCTACATCAAAAGAGTGTTCAAGGCTCGCTGGTGTGTTTATCCCTGTAACATTCCTGGGAGATGGGGAAAGTCCGTTTTTATAAATGGGGAACCTCGGAGACATTAAATGACTCGCTGGAGTCACACAGGAAACTTGTGGTGGGGAAAGAAAAGGGAACCAGAGAGGTCTTCCGAGGTCCCCCACTCATCTGCTGACCTGCCGCCCATCCCCTGCCGTGGGTTGTTGGTCAGGGCGCAGCGAGAGCCCCCGGGTTCCCAGAGCCTCTGTGGAATTCCCCCTCCTCCAGAGCCTGAGTCAGGTGGACACTGCTGTCACCCTGTCCCGGCTGCCCGTCCACCTCCTCTGGCCACCAACAGCATCCCCGGAGCGGGACACTGGAGCAGGAGGTGAAGGAGCCCAGGAAACCAACTCCAGTCTCCTCCGGGGCCAGCACAGAGCCTGGGCTGCCCCTTGGGTTCCCTCAAGGCCAGCCAGTGGGATATGGAATATCTCCCTGGGACAGGGAATTCTCCAGCCCACCTCGCAGGCACCAGGATGGGGCTGGGAGCAGCGATGTCCATGGTCTTTAGGCCAAATATCCTGGAACTGGGTGTTGTCCCTGGAAAAGGCTCTGCTGGGGGAATGCTCTGTGCTCAGGAAAGCTGTCCTGCCTCTCCCCACACTCCTGCCCACTCTGTTGTCTCCAGAGGGAAACTGCAGACAACGTTGGCAATGTTCCTCCTTGGAGGAAGAAATCCACCCCCTGCTGCATCTCCTCAATTAGTGAAGGGGTGGGAAAAAAGAAAACAAACAAGTTTTCAAAACCAATTTGTTTCTAACCACTAAATTCTCAGTCTGGAGGGTTTTACTTTGAATTAATAGGGGCTGTCTGTGCTCTAGGATTAAAGTTATTGATCCAGCCCTTGATTACTGTTATCTGTCTTTGTTCCTGGACTTGTTATCGTCCATGCAGGGTGAAAGTCTCTAATTTATGGTCTTACTCCAGAGAACCGTCGGGAAGATGCCAGGGAGCAGCAGCGCTTGGGAGCCTGCAGATGGAGGGACCTGCAGAGCTCCCAAAGCCTGCAGGGAGGGCGAGCCTTCCTGAGGTCAGGGCTTCCCCAGCATTTCCCCAGAGGCTCCTGCAAAACCGCTGGAGTCGGTGGTCAGTGGTTATTCAGCCAATAAATCCCACTTGCAGTTTCTTAGTAACGAATATCTGCCCCAGGGGTGACTCTGCTTGTGAGGGGAGGGAATTTTAGGAAGCGTTTATTGGCTAGCAAAGCGGCTTGGTTTGGTTTTAGGAATCCACATCCTCTGCTGGTTATCCATGGTTGGCCATGGGAGCAGCAAAGGAGACACCAGGAGACACCAGCCCAGGCTGCTGTGCCGTGGCAGGGCCTCCAAGGAGAAACCACTGGTGGGAACCACCTTCAACCCGTTGTAACAAGGAGGAGAGACGGGTGCCAGTGCATAAACACCAGGGGCTGTTCAAGAAAGCCGAGTGAAGTCCCCTAAATGTCATTCCTAGGAGTATTCCGAGTTCCTGCAAGTCACCCATCCTCACCCAGAGGGCTGCCAGAGCCCACAGGCGGTGCAGAGAAACCCAGATCCCCTCCAGAACCTCACACAATCCACTGGCGTCCCCGTGGGTTTAGTGGGACACCTCCTGACATCCCACTTTTCCCCTCACCTGGGGAATACAAGCCCCAGGTGTTGCTGCTGTCTGTCCACGTCCCCATCCGAGGGGAGCACGGTGGTTTTGATTAGACACGAGGAGTGTTTATTCCTGGCTGGACTCAGCGGGGGATGATCTCAAGGCATGACTGGGTTACACCCTAGGACCCATTAATCAGACGAAGCTGCTGGGACAAGAAATGCTGTCACGTGGCAAAAGGTCAGCTCCTGTCAGGCTTTAGGGGTGAGGGAAGGTTTGGCAATGTGTGCACTCGAGGAGAGGAGCTGATTTAGCACCCCAGACCCTGCAGTTTGCCAAACCGAGCAGGAAAATCTGTGTTCGGCTGTTCTTGCTCATAAAGAGGGGTTGGAACGAGGTCATTTTGAGGTCCCTTCCAACCCAAATCACTCCACGATTCTGTAATAAATTCTCCCAGGAGAGCAGCCCCTGCAGCTGATTCACCATGGCCAGAAGGAGAATTTGCCCTCTCCAAGCACCACCAGGGAGAGAGGGAAAATCACTGCAGAGAGCCTGACTTCAGGGCTGAGCTTGTGGCAGGACAGACTCACGCCCTGTCCCCTGGGAGTTTTATACCGACTGTGCTCGGAACTTTCCAAGTGATTTATTTATTTATAGGAAGCTTCAGGATTAAGCGTCCGAAGTATTTTTTTTTGGTTGATCTTCTTTTATTTGCCCGACCTCCCTTAAAACAGAAACTACCTGAACATTATCTGGCAAAGCCATAAATCCTGCACGTATTCAGCACGGTGTTAAGGTTGTTGTCCTTTTGGGAGTTTGGGATGTTGGGCTGAAGCTGTTTGGGGCAAGATTTGCATCAGGCCAGGCTGTGGAGTGCAGGGAGTACGGCCTGGATGACTGCAGGAGGGCTGGGAGGGTGTGACAGCACAGCTGGTGGCCCCGGGCCATCCAAAAATCCCCTGCACTTCAGCATCTGCCCTGATGCGGGGGGAGATGCAAAATGGACCAACAGAGAAGGTCCATCCAGTGAATATTGCTCTGGAGGGAGCATTGCTGAGCCTCCAGGGTAAAAATGATGTACAAAAGCTGCCAGGTGATGGACTGGCTCAGCAGGGCACTGCTGATGCTGTAAGAAAGGTGAGAACGTGGGGAGGATTCCTGGTTTCCTCCTGGGTTTAGCCTAAACTCTCCAAGAGTTCACTCACAGAGGGTCACAGAACATGGGATGGTTCGAGTTGGAAGGGATCATTCAAGGCATCCTCATTCCACCCCCTGCCATGGCAGGGACACCTTCCACTGTCCCAGGCTGCTCCAGGCCCCATCCAGCCTGGCCTTGGACACTGCCAGGGATCCAGGGACAGTCACAGCTTCTCTGGGCACCCTGTGCCAGGGCCTCCCCACCCTCAATGTAAAAAACTCCTTAGATCTAATCTAAATTGTTCCTATTTTAGTTTAAAAGCTAAAATCCATCGCCCCTTGTCCTCTCACAGCTGGCCCTGCTCAAGTCTGTCCCCCTCTTTCTTACAAATCCCCTTTAAAGCCACATAAAGATATCCTTGGAGCCTTCTCCTGTTATATAAGATCTCTCCTTGAGCAGCTCTTTCCTCTCAGTTTTGTCCTCAAATGTGCTTTTTTAAAGGATAAAACATCTCTGGGCATTCATCCCTAGGACATCTGAGTTTTAACTCAGCCACTAAATAAACAAAGAGTGTTGAGGACACTAAAAAACCCAAGGACATGAAAACTCCGGGGCTGTGTCTGTCCAGACAGACAGACAGATTCCCTGCAGTTATTCCAAGGATTGAACACTCCAGACGTCACCAGGACCTCTCCCCCAGGACCCCAATGTGTCCTTTTGAACACTGCCCCTTCCCTAAAGCAAAATTAGGGAGTCGTTGGTGAAATTTGGAGTCAAGAGAAGCAAAGGAGGAGGAGAGACAGGTTGGGCCCAACACAGAAACATGGGAATGGGTGGAAAAGGAGCGGAGCACCCAGTGGGAAGGACCTGGGAGCTGGAGGTTGAAGCTGCTTCTGCTCCCCGAAACAAACACAAAGCAGAACCAAAAGTTGAATCTGAGTTCAGGCTTCTCCTTCCAGAGCAGTGTCCCTGAGCAAGCTGTGATTTTCATGTTTGTTTTGGGGTTTGTTGGAGATTTTCTTTCAGTTCTTCAAGATGGGCAACTTTATCCAGCTCCAAACACGTGGTGAACAATTGCATCAGACTTTCCAAAGGCAGCAGCCACCTGTGACAACCCTCAGGTCACTGAGCTGGTGGAAAACCCAAATCCTGAGGTTTCTTATCAACTAAAGCCTCTGGAAACCCGTGTGGGGGCAGATTTTGGGATCCCTTTGTGGCTGGAGCACCTCGAGCCCCCCCCCTGAGCAGGGCAGGGACCAGGCAGCTGTGGCTGGATCCTGGATTCCCCATCCCTGGGGGGCAGAAACAGCTGGATCCCGGTGAATTCTGTAGCCAGAGATCCAGAACAGCTTCTGTCCTCCCAGGAAGTCACCTCTGAATATCCCTGTCATGCTCAGGGCTGGTTCTGGGGTGATTTTAGTCCAAACCTGACATTTCAGATGTTGAGGCTTGGGAAAATGTGCTATTCATGAAAATCTCACTGTGCTGAGTTCAGGAATCCCACATCCTTCCCCCCCTCTAAAAATCCTGTGCAATCTCCACTTGGAGCTCCCAGAGTTTGCCCGTCCTCTTCCAAACTCAACTCTGAGAAATGCAGGAGAAAAAAAAAAAATCAAATTAACCCAATCTTCCTGTATTTACTCCTCAGGTAAAAATCCTTTGGCACTTTTAACCTTGGAACACACGAAGCTCTTTAGGCAGGGAGAGGATGAAAGGTTGATTTCTCACAAAGTTTAAGGTTTTTCCCTAAGCAAGTTTGATGATGGGAACACGGAGAGATTTGTGGCTTTAAAGTCCTGGTCTACCACAGCCGAAAACAGAACTTGCACCCCAGGGCCATTTCTGACATTTGGGTTGGGTTTTCTTTACTTGAAAGCGAGATGAAAACCAGAAATACAGAAATTCGCTGAATAAAGACACCCAAGTTTTGGGTTTTTTTCTCGGGAAAAAGGTGAAACAAAAACTTGTGTAATTTCGAAAGAAATGTATTTCCTCTGCAATGGCTGAAAATGCCTCCCCTGCTAATATTTCCCTGTCTCCAAATGAGGTTTTCCTCTAAAACATTAAGCTCCCATTCAAAATACCCAATTCCCATTGAAAACACCCAATTCCCATTAAAAACACCCAACTCAGTCTATCGCTCACGGAATTATCATTTTAAGTGAAAAGGTTTTGTCCAACCTCCAGTTCAACAGCAGATCCTGAACCCTAATTAATGGTTTTCTTTTAATAATCATTTTCAAACCACTGCACAGAAGCGCCTTACACGCCACAGAGGAAGAAAACCTATAATTATAATTATTTTGATGCCCTCAAAATGTGTTTTTATTTTGGTACCACAGTGAAAACATGATGAATGAGCACTCCAACCCTCGAAGGCAAAGGCATTGCATCGTGCAGGAAATATTTGTGAGCTTTGCACATACTTTGGCCACTGCCAATAAACCAAAAAATGACTCAGACGATTTGTCAGAGGAGAAAATTCGCAGCTGAGAGCCTTGAACACATGAAATATGAAATGAGAGAATGAGGGAGAATTGGGAAATGCAGCAGCAAGCAAAGAAATAAATTAAAAACTCAGAAAAACCCTCCAAATTTTACAAGGTGGTTTCCCCCAGAATATCTTTTACGTCATCAAAAAGGCAAACAAAAGGTAGAAAAAACTTTGGGAAGGTGAACGGGCAGGAGGGAAAAAGTCACCCACAAAATTCCTTGGTTTGTGTTTCTGCTTGATTTGCATAAAGCAACATCACAACTCACGGCTGCGAATGGATCACAGGGTGAAATTCTGGTTTAAAAAAAATGAGGCAAGCCAAGCCAAGACTTGCAAAAACTGACAGCTGGATTGATTCCAAGCACAGCAAATTATTGACACTGGCTGTAAAGTCGGGAGCTTTTCCTCCCACTTTTCGAAAAGCAAAATTAATGTTTGCTTTGATCTTTACCAGAAAACACCTCCAGCAGCCTCCCAGCCTGCAGGGACAACCCAGTGTTGCCACCAAATTTATTTTCTTCCATTTTTTGGGTTCTTTCGAAGCCTGTAAGCCAGAGCTGCTCCCTGGATTGAAGCCTCGACAGGACCATAAATAATTCCCTTGTCTCGTGTTGCATTTTCCATCCCTAATTGCCTTTGGCTTGCAAAGGACATGATGCTTGTTCCATTACTCCTGGCTGAGGGTTTTTTTTTGCTCAGTGAGATGTTTCTGCGGAAAGATCACTGGAGGTAACGGGACCTTGGGGAAAAGCTGGGAAATTTGGGGGTTTTCTGCTATTTACTCTTCTCCTCCTCTCATCTCATCGATGAGATGGAGCACGGGTGTATTTACAGAGATAAGTGCACATCCTTCAGATGGTTTCCATCAGGGACACGGGAGTCTGGCAGAGCCCTCCAGGCACTGATGGTGTCACAGCCTGCCAGGACACATCAGGGAAGTCCTGCAGCAGCAGGAGCCAGATCTTGGGACGTGCTGGAATGCAGAAGTGGGGTGTGCCAGCCAGCAGGGCTGGAGACAGAGCCACCACAGACCAGGGCTTCAAAAGAGGAGTTTCATCCATCAAAAACTCCTGAGGTTACAAATTTGGCTCATGATGTTAAGCAGAGGGGAGACATGGAGCTCTTTTGTTATTTTTGTTTTTTTTTTTTTTCTCCTGTGTCCGTGAAAGCAAAGACTGAGGCACTCAGGATGTGACCTGAGTCCTGCCAAGGACAAGTGTCCCCTGCCCTGCTCTCCCCTCACTGGGCAGGGTAGAGCTGGGAACAACCCTGGACACACCCTGAGCTTGGCTGTGGCACCTTCAGCCAGGGACACAGAGCTCCAGTGACACCAGAGCCGGGGTTTGAGCCATGGGCAGCACCAGCACAGTCCCCAGGGGCACTCAGAGGGAAGGTACCAGGACATTTGCCAGGCAGAGCAGTTCTCAGGAGGCACAGCCAGAGGAATTCAGAGCAGGGAGATGATCTAGGGGCTGCTCAGCCTGGAGAAGAGAAGGCTGCAGAGAGACCTCACAGCACCTGCAGTGTCTGTAGGGGCTGCAAGGAAACCAGAGAGGGATTCTTCATCAGGAACCGGAGGGACAGGACAAGGGGGAATGGGTTCAGACAGTGTCCTGTTCCACTGAAAAAGGGGGAGCTGGGAAGGATTCTTTTGGTAGATTTTTCCGACAAAAAAACAAGCACAAACGTGGCAATATTATATCTGAAAACCGTTTATTGAAATAAAACAAACAAACAAAAAACCAAAAAAAGACAAACAAACAAACAAAACCAAGTAAGTGTTCTTATTAAAGGGGCAGGGGGAACAGGAAAAAGGAGCAGAGGGAGAGAAAAGAGAGAAAGGGGGAAAGAAACAGAAGACAGAGGACAGCGTTACCACAGAACCCCGGCTATCTGCCGGCATCGGTTTGGCAGACGGAGCGAGCGCGCTGCGAACCGCGCTGAGTTTGAGGAGCTTCGGTGGCGAGCTGGGCGCGATGTCCAAGTGGCGGCGGCAGCGTGACCTCGACGGCGACTGCGGGCGGCGGCGGCAAGGTGGGCACGGACAGTGGCTGGAAGGTGGGGGAGGATGGTGGCTGGAAGGGGGGGGCAGAGGGGGGATGGAAGGGGGGGGCAGAGGGGGGGTGGAAGGTGGGGGCAGAGGGGGGAGGG
>VZTE01003536.1:23309-68184 GCA_013397775.1 Eulacestoma nigropectus
CCCGAGCCCCCCAAGTCCGCCGAGTCCCCCGAGCCCCTCAAGTCCCCTCTCACCGGGGTGACAGCGGCGCTGAAGCCGATCTCGCAGTAGCGCTTGTCGTGCACTGAGGGCACAGGGCAGGGTCAGACCGACGCGGGGCTGGGGGCACCCCCGCCCCCGGTCCCCACTCACCGTAGTTCGTCTGGCGGTAGGTGCCGGCCATGGTCCGGTCGCGGCAGGGCGAGTACCACACCGCGCCCCGCTGCCCCGGGCTCCGCACGAAGCAGGTGCCCGTCGGGGTGCGGAACGCCTCGTGCTGCCCCTCCATCGCGTTCCAGTGCTGCAGCGGGGCACAGACCTGGGCACGGCGATGGGACAGGCTGGGTGCCCACCCCGCCGCCACCCGAGGCTGCCCACATCCCCCGCGGATGCACCCACCACCAGTTTGTCCTCCCAGCTGGTGACGGACGCTCCCAGCCACTGGTGAGACTTGTAGGTGTGGAGCTCCAAGGTGCCCCGGCTCTCGCTCTCGTCCCCTGGGGCAGCGGGAGAGAGGGAATGTGCGGAGCTGGCACCCCCCCCACGCCCACCCCCCGCCCCACGGCGCCCACGCACCCTCAGTGTCGATGGGGAGGGGGTGGCAGGGGGTCTCGTTGGGGGGCCAGGAGCAGAGGAAGACGGCGCCGGGCTCAACCACGCCGGGCTGGGAGGTGTTGGCACGGGGGGCCCCCACCGCCACGCTGGGCCTGGGGGGCAGAGCGGGTGTCAGGGTCGGAGGGCAGGTGCCGTGCCCGACCTCGAAACCCCGGTGCCTCCCTACCTTCCCTCGCTCATGTGGAAATCCAGGGCGAAGCCGAAATAGCTGCCGGGGGGTCCCTCGTAGATGGTGGGGGGGTCCTGGAGAAGTCCCAGGGTGGGGGGCAGGCGCAGCCCCCCGAGAAGCAGCAGCACCCGCAGCAGCCCCATCGTCGCCCCAAAATGTGGCCACAGCCCCGGCACAGCCCGTCCCCGGGCGTCCCTGGCTTATCTCGGGGGACGCAGCTGGGGACGGGGCCAGCAGGAATGGGGAACACAGGAAGGCCCCCCCCCGAGGCACATCCGCTCCTGCAGGGAGCCAGAGAGGTGGGGGGAGATGGATGCGGTCGGAGCAGGGCGGGGGACAGGAGGTGGCAGTGCCACCGGGAGACACGGTGACAGGGTGGGGACACGGCCACAGCAGCCTGAGCCTACCGCCCGCCGGGGCCGCACCCAGCCTGCCGCGGGGTGCCGGTCGCAGAGTGGCTATTTTGGCATGTCCATCTCGGGGTGGCTATTTCGGGGTGCGGGCAGTCCCCACCAGCGGAAATGTAGCGAGGATGGAGAAGACAGCAGGGCACAGGGCCCCCGATATCCGCTCCGCAGCCGGATGGAGCTGACAGCACCGAGCCCGCCGGCGCTGGGCATCATCCCCACACTGCGTCCCCTTCCCTAGGGCAGGGACACCCCACAGCCCACAGCCCACAGCCCAGCGAACGAGGCGTGTCCCTGTCCCCGTGGAAGAGCCGGTGCCCGCAGCCAAGCCAGGCCTGCGGCAGCCGCGGGGGCTCAGCCCCGCCTGGACAGCAGCGGCAGCCCCTGAACCCATCTGCAGAATTAATTTAAACTCTATTAATTAAAGACTCTTGGGCTGCCCGAGAGCTGCGGGGGCTCCTCGTGCCAACCCAGAGTCGGTGGCCGGGAGAGGCCCGGAGCATCTCCCCGGGAGCCAGCCCGTGTGAAACGGGGCAGAGTCGGGGGGTTTTGGGGGACACAGGGGGGTCCCCGCAGAGCCAAACGGCACCTTGGCCCCTGACGGGGGACACAGCCCGCAGAGCCGGGGCCGCTCCAGCCCTTCGGAGCAGCTGCAGTTGGAAGAGAGCGGGATTTGCCCAAAGGCCTGGCAGAGCTCCGAGGGGTGGGGAGGGTTTAGCTGAGCCTGGATCAGGTCCGTGCCCCCTGCAGGGGAGGACACCGGACTCAGGGACAGCTGCTCCTCCTCGGGAGGTCTCGTCCCCGGCTGGCAGCAGGATCTGAACCCAGCTGGAGCCCACACCAGACCCCCTCAGGGCAGCTTTAATTCTTCCTTCTGTCCAATTACTTAATTTCCTGTTTCTTTGAGCACTTCGGCACCACCCCTCATCAGCCACCTCCTCCCAGGGCCACGGCCAGGGAAGGGCAGGTGGCACCCTGCTCCCCGACCCTGCTGGCATGCAGGGGTCGGGATTTTTTTCCTTTAACCAAACCATGGCCTTTGGTTATGAAAGGCATCAGCCTGATGCTCTACACAGCAGCTCCACACCACCACACACCATCGCATCTTTTTTTCCACAAATCATTGGTTTATTAGAAAGGTTTTTTTCCCTCATTTTACAGCATATATATATATTTATATATATATCTTATGTGACAAAGTTAAATACAGTCTGCTTATGCTCGTTAAGTAATGACAGGTTAATTATTTTAGCGCTATCCTGAAGTCCAAAAACAATCCCCGCCCACAGCGTGATGGGGCTGGGACACGGACGGGCCCTACGAAGCTCAGCTCTGACAGTAACACTGAAGTGTTCGGTATTTACAGGAAATTGAGTCCCTTTTTTGTGACTGCTGTCACTCTGACCTGCTCCAATTTCTCATTTACAGTGAGGGAGCTCAGGGGGTTTTGATCCTTTGACTCTGCCTGGTCTTGTGCTGTGCTCCAGGAGGGGACAGGGAAGAGGATGAGGATGAGGATGGGGATGTCACTGCATACCCCCCGTGCTCTGAAATCCCCTCCAGCGGTGGGGCCCCAAGGGCTGTGACAGCTGCAGTGCCCTGTGAGCGGGGACAGCAGCAGCAGCTCATGCCCTGTGCTGGGGTGGGGGAGCTCCCACGGGCAGTGCCACCTGCAGCCGGGACGATGCTGGGAGAACAAATCCCTTCTGGAGTAACTTGTGGTGACCCTGGGTGTGGGACAGGAACAGTCCCAAGGCTCCTCCTGCACCAGCAAGGTCTGCACATTACTGCTTCCAAAGGAGGGGGTAAAGGAAAGGAAAAAGGGAAAAAAAGGGCTATTTGTACTCTGGGAGCACCCCGAATTCCTGCTGCTCCCCAGGCTGCTCCAGTGCCCATTCCTATGGCAGGGAGGAACGCAGCATTACCTGCCAGAGTCACTGCTGCCCCACACCCCTCACCTTGCCCAAGTCTCACCTGTTGGTTTTTTTTTCTTCTGCAAAATTCTAAATGAAGAATTTTTTTTGTTTTGTTTTTACATTTTATAGTACATAAAAACTCCAAAAATACATGAGCTTGATAAAATATACATGCTTAGTTGTTCTGCATCTAGCTGAAACTATAAATTGAACCTTTACAAGTGTCTTGGGTCACCTACAGCAAACATATTTACACAGAAGCCACCAGAACAAGTACCACTAAGAACTGGCTGTAAAAAATATTATTGCGATATACTACAAATGTAACCTTTGATAGGAGCTACAAAAAGCAGCATCTTTGTTTACAGAGTTCAGTGCAATTCTTTACATTAAAAAAAAAATCCTATAAATTAATAAGGAAACCATCAGTGTTACAGAGGAAAGAACACGCTTTACACTCTGGCCGCGCTCCCCCGTCCTCTGTATTGCTTCAATTCCTAACAGGATTTTCCTTCTCTCTCCCATCCCAGTGCCTCTTTCCCAACACCACAGAAGACGGAATTCCGAGTGATTTTTTCCCCCTTTCAGGAGAGGAGTAGTCAAAGCCCAGACTGGAATCCCAACCCCTAATCCAAGAACCTCTCTCCAGTCTGGGATATCCAGGCACGGTCCTGGCGCGGGAGAATGCAGATGCAGGATGAAGAAGGATGGGAGCTCTGGGCACACACACAGAGCTCCTCCTCCTCCTCTTTACACCAAGATCTTACTTCACCTTTGCTGCTCACACCAAGAAAAACCAACGTGTGGTGACAGGGGCCAAGGAACCTCCTGCACTGCCTGAAAACTGAGGCCTCCAGCCCCTCCGCAGCTGACAGCTCCCGATGTTCCATCGCCGATTACAAGCCAGATTCAATTACGCTATTTTAATTAGATGACCTCATTACAAGGATTTTTAGAGAACCTGTTAGTGTGTATGAAACCTCATTTATCATATACAAGGCAGCAGAAGGAAGATGACCAAGTGTAAGAATCCAGGGGAAAAAAGCCTTTCCAAGTGTCTTGCTATTCCAAAGGTGAAATGGTTTTTCTGGAGCGGTGCTGCTGCGTGCACGGAGGTGTCAGAGCGAGACATCCCTGGGAGTGGATACAGCCAACAGCCCAGCCCTCGAGCCTCTGGCTTCTTTGGCTGCTCAAGAGTGAAAGGAAGTGCTCAGGCCTCACCTGCCCGCTGGCTCGACTCCAACCCCTTCCCAAAACGCCAAATATTCTCCTTCCTCCGAGGTTCCTTCATTTTGTCCTTCATGTGCCGTGGCTGGGTGGATGCTGCAAGTCCTGTCCTGAGAAAATGGGGTGCAGCAGGGGGTGGAGGTGCAGGGCCGTGGCAGCGGCGGCAGCCGCAGGCCTGGGAGCCAGCAGGGTCGGGTAGAGAGCGTGAGGGACCGGGTGGAAGGTGAAGGGGCCCGGGTGGATGGCGGATGCCGGAATGATGTGGATGGGGTGGCTGGCCAGGAACGTGGCGGGGTGCCCCGGAATAATCGAGTGGGTCAGGTGGGACAAGGAAATGGGCGTCAGGTGTGGCTGGGGGATGTGGTGGACCTGAGCGAGGGGCTGCGGGTGCGGGTGGGGGTGGATGCCGATGGCGGCGGCGGCGGCGGCAGCGTGGTGCTGCAGGATGGCGTGCTGCACCGTCGTGATGGACGTGGCCGACGCCGCCGCCGGCTGCTGGATGTGGATGGGCTGGAGCGCGGGCGCGGCCGGCGCCAGGGCGGCCGAGGCGGGGAAGGCCTTGACTTGCTTGGCCAGCAGCTGCTGCTGGATGTGCTGCTGGGCCGCCTGCTGCAGCTTGCTGTACTTCTCCATCTCCTCGGGGGTGAAGGTGATGGGCTGGCTCTCCAGCGGGGCTAGTGAGGAATCTTCTCCCCCTTCCCGATCCCCTTCCATGCTCGGCTCCCCGCTCTGAGGCACGTAGCCAGGAAAGTGCTCGACATCTGGAACTAAGGGCATCATACTGGTTTCCACTGGGACCGGCTGGTTGCCCCCGTCCATAGGCTCCAGCCCGTCACCGTCGCTCGGATCCGAGAGGAAGTTGTGTGGCATGACCAGATCTCCGGAGCCAAAGCACTCGGGCAGTGCCGGCGCATCCAGGGGAAGGGACGGCATCTCCACGGCAGCTTCGTCACGTTTCTGCTCATCCAGAGGTTTGTCTTGAATTACCATCACCACATCTTCCAGGAGAGACTGGCCGGCCAGCTGACCCTCCTCCATGCCTTGGGAACCATCCTCAGCATCCGACAGCTCCTGCTCCTCGCCCCTCTCCAAGCCAGACTCCTCGTATCTTTTGGAGTTTGGCTTCCGAATGGTTGGCAGCTTCCCAATTAAAGGGAGAACTGGTTTGTTGCCTAAGGAAGGAGGCAGTTTGGGGCCAAAGTAGCCCTGGGGAGGATCTTTGAGCTTTATGCCCACCTTGTTTGCCCCTGACAGCATCTCGTCAGTGACGCAGGGCTTCTTCTCAACCTTCCTGGACTGCACCTTTTCCAGGAGCAGCTTTGCAGTGACAGAGTTCCTCTCCTCAGGACTGCAGTCCCCTTCCGAGGCCCGCCCCGTGCCGGAGCCGCTGCTGTTCTGGGAGAGGGAGCCAGATCCTTTCAGATCCTCTCCTTTGCCATCCTCTTTCTTCAGCAGTGACCCTTCACCTCGGCCTGTCCGGAAATAGTGGGGAGATTGGGAGCGATAGATCTTGGACCTGATGAAGTCCCTTCTGCCAGACCTTCGCTCCTCGGGGCTCTCGTGGCCCCGCGAGCCCTTCCGCGACAGGGACCTCTGCGAGTGGCTGCGGGTGCTGCGGCTGCGGTCCCGGCTGTAGCTGCGGCTGCGCTTCCAGCTCCGGCCCGTCACGCTGCGGCTCCTCCTTTTGCTGCAACTGCGGCTGCAGCTGCTGCTGCGGCTCCTGCCCCGGCTCCTCGATCTCGACCTGCCTCGAGGGTGGGTTCGGCTCCTGCTCCGGCTCCTGGACCTGCTCCTGCTCGAGCTGTAGTCATCTTCCGACGAGGAGTATTTGCGCCGCTTCGAGCGGTGGTTTGAGCTGTTGTAGTCGGAGTCATCCTCCGAGTCCTGGGAGCGCTTGGAGTGGCAGCGGGAGCGGTCGCTGTAGTCGCTGTAGCTGTCATCCGAGTAGCTCCGGCGGCGGCTGTAGCGGCTGTGCTCCGAGGACGCGTCCGAGCTGCTGGAGTAGGACCTGTGCGAGGAGTGCCTGCGGCCCGAGCGGGAGCGGCTGCGGGAGTGCTCGCTGCCCGAGTCGTAGTCGTCGCTGTACTGCGACGGGGACTTCTGGCGGCAGTGCTTGCCGGGGGAGCCCTCGTCGCTGTCGTAGTCGCCGCTGCTCTGCCGGCTCCGGCGGCCGCTCCGGGCCTGGGACGGAGCCGGGCAGCGCCTCCTCACACCAGGCACCTGCTGCAGCTCAGCCTTGTGTTTTTTGCTGCCGTGCTCTTGGCAGGAGTTACCCCCGTCCTCTTTTTTACCGCTGCTTCCCTCCTCAGCAGACAGGGATTTCCTCTGGGACTCCTGGGAGCATCGCTTTTTCTTCTGGAAATGGCTGCAGTCTTCGGAGAGTTCAGGTTTCAGTGCCCGGTCTGACTCTGCCGAAAGGGAGGATTTACCTTTTTTGTGCCTGTGCCTTTTCCGTTTCTTGGGTTTCTCTTCCCCCAGCTCAGCTTTCCGGGCCTTCTCCTCAGCCTCCTCCTTGTGTTTGCGTTTGTGTCTGCTGGACTTCTTGTGCTTCTTTTTCTTTTTGTGTTTATGGGACCTTCCAGATTTACTCTTACCTGTTACGCTCTTACTGCTGTCCTCCCCCTCTCCCTTACCAACACTTCCCAGACCAGACTCCTGCTTGCCCTGGGATTTGTTTTCCATTTTTTGAGCGGAACTGTTCCCTACACTTTCAGCCTCCTTGGCTTTGCTCACCTCACCAGGTTCTGTGCTCTGAGCGTTGTCTTTACAAAGCCCACCTGGATCCTTGGATTTCTCTGCTCCTTTCCCTTTTGCATCCTTGTTCCGGGAGAGCTTGAAGTCGAAGTACAGGGGGTTGCAGCTGTAGGACACAGAGGGCTCAGCTTTGGTGAAGATGAGCAGCTCTGAAGGCCACTGCAGCGTCGTGCTCTCGTCCTTACTCAGAACAGGGAAAAAAGGTCCTGTGGGGTGCTTTGGTCCCTCAGAGCCGTCTCTGCAGCCCAAGGTAGGAGGAGGAGCTTCTTTAGCAGTGTCTGGCTCGGAGGGGTTGCTCTCCGGAAGGTGTTTGCTCTCCTGTGTATTTTCATTCTCTGGGATGTCTTTTCGTTCTGTTTTGCCCTGCTGAGCTGCACTTTCAGTAGTATTCTGCTCCTTCTGCTGCCCCGTGCTCTCAGCAGCCTTTTCCGTGTGCTTGCCTGGTCTGGGTTTGGGGGAACTCCCCTTTTTCACTTCGTGCGCGTTTTTTTTGTTCACATTTTCAGCTTCCGTTTGCTCAGTAGCCTTCATGAAAAGCAGGAATTGAAAGTTGGGCTTTACTTTACAGTGGGCTGGGGGGATGTAGTGGTAATATTCTGGTTCCACGGCCATTGGTCCATCTTCTCGCCTCATCTTCTTCAGTTTGGATAAGGTGCTGGCCAGAGCCCCGCTGTCCTTGTCGTGCTGGTCATCGTCCTCCGCCTTGCCATCAGAATTATTGGTGCCTTCACCCTCCCCAGATTTCTGCAGGCTGCCGGCCTCCGAGGAGCCCCTCTCATCACCTTTTGCCCCGTCTGCAGAACTGGACTCCTCCCCGTGGTCCTTGAAAACAGAGGCAATGGTCTCCAGCTTCACTGGGGTCTTCTTGGCGAAGGAAAAGGACACCCCGATCTTCTGCAGCGGAGTTCCCAGAGAGCTCTTAATGCCGAAGCTGATGGCCTGTGCCCCCTGGGCGGGCGTCTGGCCTGGCATCATAGTGCCTTGTCCAGTGTTCAGGAAGCCTCTGTCCGTGGTCATCTCTGTGGCCTGGCCGGAGCTCGTCTGGATGAAGGAGCCGCTGTTGGCTGCGGAATCGTCGTCGTCTCCACCTTCCTCGTCCACAGCCACCGTGGTGGTCCTGAACATGGGCCCACTCCCAGGAGCACTGTGGAACAGGGAGAGAGAGAACACAGCTGACTGGTGTCCCTGTCCCTCTGCAGGAGGATCCAGCCCTCAGCTGAGACAATCTCACACAGTTCAAGTGCTCTTGTACCCAGACAAATGCATTAAAATATCATTATACAGCCACTCAAAGTTTTTAATAATATTAAATTCCTGAAGAAAATGTATTGCTGGATAAAGCAATTTGGGGATGCTCTGCATCATCAGTTTAGTGAATTCGCTCCTACCAAAACCACAGCATGAGCCCCAAACACCAGTGTGAAACTTTGTCCTCAAAACCTGTGCAGTATCCCAGAGCAGGAATGCCAGCCCAGCCCAGGGCTGCAGCCCCCTGGGCTCCAGGGGTGCTGGGGACCACCCAGACTCACCACTCAGGCTGCCTCCTCTGCTCAGCCAGCTCGTGCAGGCGCCGCAGGGCTTTCTCCTGCTTCCTCTCATCTTTCCGGGATCTCGACGAGACATTGCGAGCAAATTCCCTTTGCTTGAGATCTTTCAACCTCTGAGGCAAAAGAAAGCAAGGATGGATCAGATCAAAGCCTTCTGTGGTTTATCCATGAGCAGCTCTTTGCTGTAGCACTGGAAATTGCAGTGTCAAGCCCCTCCCCAGAGACATTTATTGAGCCAGGATGGAGCAACAGCATCTTAGCTCAACAAACCCCATGGAGCACACTGCCATCCTCCCAGCAGCTGAAGGAAAAGACAACTGGTGGTCACTTTTGGCTATGATTTCACGTTCTGTGTATATCCCTTTCCAATCAACATTACTGGTTTTCTTAAGCATGGACAACAAAGCTGATTTCGAAGCCACAAGCAAATTCTGGAAGGAAGAGGGGAAAAGAAGAAGGATTGTTTACTTTGCTGCTCTTGCAGGGTGCAGATGTACTTGACAAACAGTGCATGACACGAGTCGAGAGCACGGGCCAAAGGACAGGAGGGATTAGCTGGTGCCAGAGGTACCCAGGAATGACATCTGACAAAAGCAATGTACCATTACATTGGAGAAGGAGCCAAAAATCCCATGCAAATGATTTCGTGAGCAAATCCAGAATACAACATACACCACAACCAGTTACTTGTTTTCCTGACAGTAGTTCTGAGAGGGTCTCTCAAGAAACAAACTGATCTAAAGGCAGGAGGGTGTCTTGGGGTTGAATACTTTGGGGGTCAGAAGCACCAAGTTCCCCAGAAATCCTATCATGAGGGAGCAAACCCAATCCCTAGGAATTTCAAACATCCTAACATCACTGAGGAAGTCTAGGTAGCCAATTCTAATAGAAAATAAAAATCCAAGACTTCAGCACATTTTGCAAAGTCCTTGTCTCAGAGCACTAGGAGAAGAGGCTGCTGGTTTTCCTTGGAATATATGTGGATATTCACAACATTTTTTTAGAGTGCTCTACAGAAGTAAGTAACAGAAAGCAACCAAGACAGACCTCTACCATCCTAAAGGGACTCATTGTTCTTTTTTAGTGCACAATTCAAAACCCTTTCAAAGGGCCCAGTTCCAGAATGCATCCTGTACTCAGCTTTTGGAAGAAGTTTCATGTTTTTCAGGCATTTCATGCAGGGCCATAGAGACTAACGGGACTCAGAGCAGGAGTCACTTTGGAACAATTCTTGTACAGGATGTACAAATCACTGGTGAATTCTAAATACTTCTGGCTAGCTGACTCTTTCCTGGAGCACAGTCAGACTGCCACACACAGAAACAGTGGATCTGGAAACCAACCCAAAGCTCAAATTAGAGGAATTAAGCTTGCCCAATGTAAAGAGAACATTGCTTTGTGAAAAAGGGGGAGATTGGACAAGGCAGAGGATTCTCTTACCTAATTGTATTTACTAAATGTGGTTGATTATTACCAAAATCAGAGGGGAGGACACACAAAAAAGATACAACTACAGACACCGGTAGAAAGAAACTCACTCTTGTGATCTGGACTCCCAAATTAGAAGGGTTTGCTTTCAATACATCAGCTGAAAATGTCACATCACAAAGAAAAAAAGAAAGTAAAAATATAACAAGAGTGGAAAAGAGAAAAAAAAAAAAAAAACCAAGCAAGCATTACTAGAGAGCTGTGGGGGTGTGTGCCAGCTATTCTACAGAGCGGGAGTGGAGCCAGCGGAGCCACGGGACCGAGCCGGGGGCTGGAGCAGGGGGACACACACGGACACGCACGGACACAGCAATGATCCCACCTGGAACAGCAGAGCTACTTTCACCAGGACAAGTAAAGGGCTCAAGGGTTTTGTGGTGTATGTTAAATGTTGAAGAGTAAATTTTTTTCCAAGAGGAAGGAAAAAAAAAAAAAATAGATGGACTGAGCAATGGTATCAGCTTTTTCATGCTGATTTCGAAAGCGTGTCTGAAATGCTCCGGGAAGTTACAGCCACCAACAGCTGACAAAACTATTTAATGGGGGCTGATGCCAAGTCTCGAGATCACTCATCCATTTGGAAAAAAGTATGACCCAGCTATTTACACCAGACACGAACTGTGACCTTTTCCTCTCGAGAGGAAGGTGCAATGGTGCACTCAGAGCCCCCTGTGCCTCCAGGCATGGTCCTGATCATTCCCCGGGACACAAACTGGGCTCAGAGCTGTTGGGAACAACACAGCTGTCCCCACGCTCTCCTGCCTCCATTAAATGCAATTTGAATGCAGACAGAATTAAATGCCCATTATTAAATGCTGACCTTTGTGTGTCTCTGCTCCCCCAAACCTCCCACTCTCAACACTTCCAATTTAGAGGTGTGAAGCAAATGAACTACCCCAAAGCACGGTAAGTCCAGAATATGCACTACAGTAACTCCCAGCTGCACCCAAACCTGGGCCCTTTAGGATGACAAACCACTGGCCCTGGTGTCAAGACTGCTGAGAATCGAGTACTTCTAAAACTGAGGAAGAGTTGGTCCGGTTTTACAAAGGACCAAGAGATCTCAAGGCTGAGTTTCTTTTTGTCACATAGAAGTCAGGAGGAAAAAGGGTCTTGCTGGGGAAGTACAGGATAGAAAAGCTCCACAAATGCACCGTGCAAGCTCCTCGGGAATGTAAAATATGGAACAGAACATAGCTCAGCTTCTGAGACTGACCTAAACCAACACACCTATCACCAGAAAGGACTCCAAGTCTGCAAGAGACCTGGCTGGACTGCATTATCTTCCCTAAATGCATCCTGGGGCAGGGAAAGGCAGGAAAACAGGAGCCCACACTGCTCATCTCTAAGAACAATCTGCTGCAGGAATGAAAAATACCCAGAACTTTTCAAAATAACCTCTAACTCTCCCCTCACTTATTGTTTCAAATATGTCACTGAATCCAGTGATTCATCCCCTCAAAGTGGGTAACCAGTTCACTACAGCCGTGCCCACCCTGCTCCCCAGTCCTGACTGGGAGGAAGCAATCCAAAGCCTGGAGCACAATTTCACGGGGTGAAGGGAGCACGTGGAGCACTGAAATGCTGCTCACACACTCCAGGTCTCAGCCTGCCCAGGAAATCATTGAACTAAACAGATATTTCAGCTCAGCTTACACTAAAGAAATTTCCATCTAATCCTGAGGAGAGTGTTCATTATTCTAATCCCCCAAAATCCCTAAATGACTTTTTGGACCACACCATATGTGTGGGTGTGAGGGAGGCTGGATGGGCACGGAACTGCCCCTTTCCCAGCACTATGGAGAAATTCCAGCAAGGATTTAACTCAGCCACTCAATCATCCTCAGGGAGCTTCTCCCCTCCAAAAGGAGCCCTGGGAATTCATACTTTTGGGGTGAATCTTCCCTTTTTAATTCTTCCCATCGTGCTTAGCAAGACAATGATTCTTCCAACAGGATTAGAGCCACCAAACCTGTATGAAATCAAATACATGCTTCATGCTGCTACAGGATTTCAAAATTAAGGGGCATTTTTTTTCTCCATGGGCAGCGTTTTCTGAGGAAGCAGCAGTTTGTCTAAGCAGCAACATCTTTTCAAACTGGAGGATCACGAGGACCATAAAGCCAAGGAACATTCTGCTGGTTTATTACTTCAGCTGTCAGAAGGGCCACACTGCAGTGACCAGCAGTGACACAAATCACCAGCACTTACATAAAATTTCTCCAGATTTCCACATGCTGTAGGCAGTGCTTCACTACCTCCAGCCTTCCTGGGGTTTATTAATAGCTGCCACCCCCCCTCAGCTTTGGAACAAAGAATTGTATTTCAAGTTTCCAGCCTCGTTTCTAACAAAATTCCGAACTCGTCTCCGCATTTCCACAGGAGTGCAAATTGAGCTCCCAAAGAGCAGGTTTGGTATCAAATCTGCAGCTACCTCTGGACTCCAGGACAAAGAGGCCACAGTGCTGGACTATCTCCCAGTCCCCGCATGGCTCAGGAGGGGCCAAACTGGCAAACACCACCTTCCAATTCTCACAAATCAGCTTAAACCAGCTGCGCTACAGCACCGCTGAAAAGCTCCTGAGAGCCCATCCCAGGCACAGCAAAGTGGGGAAACCAAGGGGGGCGAGCAGGATTCAGGAGCTGCTGCAACACGAAAACCACTGGATCATCATAGAATGTCCTAAGTAGAAAGGGACCCCCAAGGACCATCCAGTCCATCTCCTGGCCCTGCACAGACACCCCAACAATCCCACCCTGTGCATTCCTGAGAGCGTTGTCCAAACGCTCCTGGAGCTCTGGCAGCCTCAGGGCCATGAAAAAACTCAGCACACACCGGATTTTGCTGATGAGATTGTACCAGGTAAGACCTCTCCAGTACCCAGCTGGGGTGCAGAGCTTTACAGGCTCAGGACCAGCAGTAAATGGATTTTCTCCATTTAAGGTGACAAAGCCACACAGCATCACTGAACTGAGGCCCACTGAGAGACTTTCTTTGCCTAGAAGTGCAGAGCAGAAAGAGCCCCTGTTATTCTCACAAGACAAAAGCACTGTCACACTGTGTCACCAGACCTGAAGATGTGAGACTTTCATGCCAAATCTCATACTGAGATGGGTCAGAGCAGATCCGCCTTTGGGGCTCAAGACAGGAGGCAGCTCCCATGACATCAGAGCCCCCTCCTCCCTTGCCATTGTTCTCATGTCTCTCTGCCAACCCACATTAAATAAAATAATAATCATGTACTTTTCATTCTGTGCCAGCAGATTTCTGGCTTTCTGAACTTTTGATGTCTGCTCGATTCTCTGCCCCAAAAGCTTCTGGGAGTGAACGACACCATTAAACACAAGCTCAAAGGATGGCAACCTTGATCATTTCATTGAAGTGAGAACACAAGCCTGGCTTATCTTTGGTCATCAACATTCTTTGCACGCTCATAAATGAAGTGAAAAGAACAGAAGGGAAATGGCTTGCAAATGCTGTTTTATTTCATCTTCGTTTCCTCCCTGGGAGGAATCAGTATTTTTCTTAGCTGGGTTAAGAAAAATATAGAATGGGTTGGGTTGGAAGGGACCTTAAAGCTCACCCAGTGCCACCCCCTGCCATGGGCAGGGACACCTTCCACTGTCCCAGGTTGCTCCAAGCCCCGTCCAGTCTGGCCTTGGTCACTGCCAGGGATCCAGGGGCAGCCACAGCTTCTCTGGGCACCCTGTGCCAGGGCCTCCCCACCCTTACAGGGAGAATTTCCTCATCATCTCTAATGCAAACCTATTCCCTTTTCAGTTAAATCCATTCCCCTTTGTTTTATCACTCCATGCCCTTGTCCAAAGTCCCTCTTCAGTTCTCTTGTAGCCCCTTTATTGTTAATTGATGGGTTTTCTGAGGGTAAAGCATCTCTGGAGTAGAAGAACCTCCCATGTAACACCAAGTATCTCAGAGATTCCCTCCTCAGTCTTCTCCATTCAAGCTGTGCTTGGGAGGCCCAAGGTTTTGGAAGTCTCCCCAAACCACAAAGTTCAGGGTTTGCATTCAGAGTATTCCTCAACCCCAGCAGTGACTGTCTTGGTAACTTTATTGTGCTTGAACAGATCTCTCCCCCTTGGCATGAGAAGCAAAGATGCAGCTAAATAGGGCACAAAGAGAACTGCACATCTATACTTTCAGTTCTTAGTTCCACCCTCTTTCCCAAAGAACTTCTTTATGGAATACATTCCCTTTGTCCTTTTACAAAGAGAATCTACGCAGAATTAATCACCTACACCTCCCAAACACCACACACTTAGGGGAAAAAAACAACTACATAAAAGCCTGCATTTCAATGCTGGTTTGTGTTCTCCCAGGGAACCTGGCACAGGTTCACTCAGGAACACATTTGTTTTTCACAGGGAATGCAGAAGGGGAATGTTTTGATTCTGTTGGGTCAGTGACTCAGTGAACAGTCTGAGCCCTCAGCAGGCACAGCAGCAGAACGAGGTGATGGTGCGGGATTCTCCAAGTTCTTGGATTGTTAAAAACCCCCCAGAGTAAAAGCTGACTGTAAATGCTACATAACTGACACACAAGGTAATTCCAACCATAACAACTCCTGCAGGCTGCTTCAGGTGCTGGGCCCTGCACATCCAGGTCTATTTGATATGAATACACAGACTGGGCACAACCCAGATAAGGGGCTCGCACTCATCTTCACACAAATCTAACATGGGGTCTTTACCTTGATGTCAAAACCCCAAACCAAATAAAGAGCCCTCACAGGTGTAATACCTTAAGGACACATTCCCACTGAGGCCAGCGTTCTGGAACTGTGGGAGGTCCCAAGGATCAGGACATTGTGGATCTGCAGGAAAGCAGCACAAAAATCACAGAATCACAGACTGGTTTGGCTTAGAAAAGATCTTAAAGATCACCTTGTTCCACCCCCTGCCATGGGCAGGGACACCCTGCACTATCCCAGGTTGCTGCTCCAAGTCCTGTCCAACCTGGCCCTGAACACTCCCAGGGATATATACTGGGTCCATCCTCACTACCCAAGCTCTTTGTTAGCTGCAGAAGTTTTCTTTCTACATTTGCCACCTTTTGTCTGTTAATTATTATTAATTATTACTCTGTTGACTGTCAGGACTGGACACCATCAGAAGTGGGGCCCTTCATAACCTACCAGGCCTTCAAGATCAAAACCCTACAGCTAAAAAAACCCACCATTAAAGACATCAGCAGCTGTACAAGGAGTTATGAGATCCAGCCTCTTCCAGTTGCTCCCTGAAGGGTGTGTGAGAGAACTGAGCTTATTGTCCCTCCTGCAGGGCCACCTGCACCCACTCCAGCTGCTTTCAGTCCCCTGAGAGGGACAGGCCATGTGCTGACCAGAGGGTGACCGGTCCTTAGAACAGCTGCACTTCTCATCTCAAGTACCAACCTAACTAAAAACAGCTCCAGCTCCACTGCACACCTCCAACACGATGGCTAAAACACAGTGACTGGAACAGGCCAATGGTTTGGGAGAACAAATGGAAGGTTCTTTTCCCAGGTAAGGAAATGCTGCCTTTTGGAGAGAAACTTGGTATTGAGGTTGACTCAGATGTAGCCAAATGCTCTATGAAACCAGGACAGGCAGGAAATAAAGAGAATAAACCTCCCCTTTAATTGTTTGGTGTTGACACAATTTTGGTGGGTCCAAAATTCATCCGGTTGGGATCAATACACTTACCTATCATCCCTGTTGGGCAATAATCCCGAGTTCCTTCCTGGAATACAAGACAGTGTCTTTATAACTCGGGAGTGGAAAGGAATCTGAGGATGGAACATCTATTTACAGGGACAGCCTAATGCTCGCTGAGCCACAGAGGGATAAGCAAACACTTCAACGTCAGGGGCATGTGGAACTAAAAATACTTAAAAAGCAAAAATGCTGTGGAAACTGAGCCAAGAAAAAGGCAAAAACGAGCTCTATTGCCTCAAAAATTACCACTGAGACAACAAAATATTGCAGATAACGTATACCAAGCTGGGTTGCTGTAACTAAGATACTGTAATGGCCTTTCTTTCCAAGAAAGACAACTGATGGCCTACTTTTAGGAAAAGTTCATGTTTTTCCTCAAAAACTTTAGGCTCACCTTGCTGCAACCTCGCCTTCTTGACCAAAGAGACAAACTATAAAACATCAACGTGCAACATATCAAAAGCACAGCTTTTTTTAAAACTACTTTAAAATTTAGCCTGGACTGCTGGAAATGAGCGTCCCTTGAGCAGGAGGGAGCACAGCAGTGAGATAATGTTACTTATGCAAATTCACCTTCATTCTGTCTCGGGGGTTTGAAGTTCACTCCCTGAACGCTGACCCAGCGGGGTCACACACATTTCAGCCCGACAAAGCTGGACAAGCAATTTTTTCCCTAAGCAAAGCATGATTGCTTCTTTGTTTAAATCCCTCTGTAACTAGAAATTAATGCTGGGTGATGCAGCCAGAGTTTGGAGGCTCATTTTCTCCAAAGCCTGCCTGAAGTGACTGCAATGGATCGAATTATCCAAGAACGTAATTCCTCTCAAAATAATCAGCAGTACCAAGCAACCTCCAAATTCTTTCTCCTGATGAGATGACCCCACCCTGTGTGTGCACAAGCCATTTTTCTCTCAGGCCATTCCTGCTGATGACTCTTTTATTGCTTTCCACAGGTTGGTTTCCTCCTCCACAGCACCTCCAGCTGCTGGAAGAGCTCTGAGCCTGGCCAGCCTCACGTCAGTGCCCCATTAGTCACCGAGGGTTGGAGGAGGAGTTCACGGAATCCCACGGCATCAGCACACCAAGAATGTGACACAAACAGGTCACTCCACCTCCCAGATAAATGCAGGTCACTGCGCTCGGGTTTCAGCCAAGCTGACAGAAACCTTCCAAGGAAGTTCTCTGCTCTCAGATGTCACGACTGAGCTCGGCCAGAACCACCCCTCTGCCCAATAACCAAGAGAATAAATGAACTTCTCTTCTTCATTCTACCAAACCACTGTTCTTTACAGAGCCCAACTGCCCTGCCATGGAAATTCCCGACAAGATTCCCTTAGTTCAAAGTAGATTCTCTGTTATATCCTACACTTAATAGAAACACACACAAAAATCATACTCTAAAGCCACATTCTTGTTTTTAAGCTGTTCACTGCTATTTTGCAAGCTCTGCAGCACATCCTCCTCAAGTTACCAGCATTTTGATGACTGTGTTGTTAGAATTTATGACTAGGAACATCAAACCCCTCCTCTGAGCCCTTCCAGCCCTGGAGGAGCCCAACACTGCTATCTGCTGTGCAGTTACATCTCATTTAGCAGCTTAAATGGGCAAAGAGATCAGGCTAACACGAACTTCCCTTATTTACTGTGCAGCATGAAGCACCCTGCAGACACTACAGCACATCCCTACCTTGGGAAAAGAGCCAGCTCCACAGAGACTCCGAATTTACCTTCTCCTGAGAATTACAGATTTTGGGAAGTGCTCCTTTCTTAGGACTCCTTTGACACAGCCCATTATTTCCTAGTCTGTTTTCAGTAACTCGCCAGAACACAGACTCAGGTACTAAAATGCTCACACGTGGAGATTCATCACTCCCCAAAGCTGTACTAAGCTAAAAGCAAGCTGAGAGCCATCCACATCCATGTGCACTCTCCCCAGTTTAACACCAGCACATTCCTGCCCGTGGGTCTTTCAGAACTGGGGCTCCTTGATGCCAACCATGGAGTGGGGTTTGGGGTTTTTGTTTTGTGTTTTTAATGGATGATGGGCATAAAACTCTTACCCAGCGACATAAAACCTATTCCTGGACCAGTAAGGAGAACACATACACCAGGTAAACTCCAAGTATTAACCACGAACAAAACCACCACAATGAACATCGAACCGATGAACTGTGCTGTCAACACTTGGTTACCTGCTTGTGAGCGTGGTCGTAAGAGTTGATGTGGTTGTCAAACTCTTGGTGCTTCTGATACTGCTTGTCACAGAGTTCACAGTAGAAGTTTGCTCTGAGGTCTTCCAAAGCCTTGGCAATGGCCTTTTCTTTATCAACATAATCCTGAAAAATTAACAAAGAAATGTTTCTATTAAGTGTCCTGTAGAACAGGCTGGAAGATGATGAGTTAGTCCTTTAAGGAAAAATAGTGCTTAGTAAAAATTTAGTGTACATTGATCATATTTATTACAGGAACACTGAGGTTGGAAAAGACCTCCAAGATCATTAGGTCCAACCTGTGCCCCAACTCCACTTTGTCACCAGCCCAGGGCACTGAGTGCCACATCCAGGCCTTCCCTGGACACCTCCAGGGACGGGGACTCCAAACCTCCCTGGGCAGCCCCTGCCAAGGCCTGACCACCCTTTCCATGGAGAAATTCCTGCTGATGTCCAACCTGAGCCTCCCTGGCACAGCCTGAGGCCGTTCCCTCTCCTCCTGTCCCTGTTCCCTGGGAGCCGAGCCCAATCCTGGGGCTCCAGCCCCTTCCCAGCTCCGTTCCCTGCCCTGGACACGCTCCAGCCCCTCCATGTCCTTCTTGTCATGAGGTGCCCAGAACTGGACATAGTACTTGAAGTGCCTCAGCAGTGCCAGCTCAGGGGACAGGCACTGCCCTGCTCCTGCTGCCACACCAGTCCTGGCACAGCCCAGGTGCCACTGGCCTCTTGCCCACCTGAGCTGATGTCCAGTCGCTGCTGACCAGCACCTCCAGGTCCTTTCCTGCTTTCCAGTCACTTTGCCCCCACCTGGAACATCCCATGTGGTTGCTGTGACCCAAATGAAGGTCCCAGCACTTGGCCTTACTGAGCCCAGCTTACTGAGCTGAGCAGCCTTTGCAAATTCACAGGTGGGATTCCAGAACTTTGCAGTGCTACCAACCTTGACTCTTTTTTACCCAGAAACACAAGATATTCTGAGTTGGAAGGGACCCACAAGGACTGAACATCCCCTGGTCACAGCAGAAGTACCACTAAAAGGAGACTGCTTAAAACAAGGTCTGCAGTGCTGATGGGGGAAGGCAGCTCTGCCTCACAGAGCCTCCCGGATTGTCTGTGCTCCAAGGAGAGGTTCAAAGCCTTGAGCTAACCCAGAGACACACTGGCACTCAAACCCAGGAGGATCCCTGCCTTTGGAACAGAACCTTACAACTCTAAAGCTGACACTGCTCCATTTTGAGTGCTAAGAGATGTCTGCTTGCTCTTGGTTTGGCTGCCTGAGCTCAGGAGGGAGGAACATGGCTCTGGCTGGGAATCACCCAGAGCCCGCCGAGCCCAATCCACTCCAGTAAAATATTCCCAGGAGCAAAACTGTCCCTTGGGCTGGGCTCCAGCAGAGTGGCCACACTGGCAGTGGGCACAGGGAACTGCATTTAATGGACAGGGGAGGAACACAGCCTTGGGGTGCTGAGAGGGTCTTTTCCCTTCTATAACTGAACATTTGCACAGGTGGAAAACCAAACCTCCAGGCACAGATGAGGTGTCTCACCTGGCAACAGCGACATCCTTCCCTCTTTTGCTACAGGTTTGGAATATGCACCGAACTCTGGGACTGGGGAAATACCAGTCCCTCAGGTGGCTGTACTGGCTGGAAATCCAGGTGTGGAAGGAGCCTGTGCTGTCCCCAGGGCTGATGCACACCTGAGGGGCTCCGAAACGCACCCGATGCCGGGGCACGGGAACCTCAGGGCTGAGCAGCTGCTCCCCCTTGCCAGGCTGTATCAATTACAACCACAGCAGCAGAATTAATAAAACATCACCACTCTTCATGAGCTCTCTGGGGGAGGTTTACCCTGAGGAGGTAGATGCTTTTACCCAAAATCAGCTACAAATGCTGCATCACAAAGCCCACTGTACTCACAGTAGCACTCCCCATATAGCCATTGACCAGACGCATTTCAACTGGAATAAAGAGAAATTATATAAAAAACCGGCCTAACATTAGAGAAAAAGCACTTAAGGATGTTTTTTTCCATCTTCAATACAAACTTCCTACGGGAAGCTTCCTTCCTCAGCAAGAGGAGGCAGCAAACATTTAAGACAGAAAACTATGAAAGGTTTTTCCTTTGAATTTCAGATCTTGTTCAAGGCAATATGGTTTATCTCCTAGTTACCACATCAAAATGGCATTAAAATAACATTACTGAGCATGTTTTATATGATATAAAATTTATATTAAAAATTTCAGCACCCGAGGAGAGGAAAAAAATATCTAAAAAATGTTAGTGCTCATGTTTGGGATTGTTTTCAATTTAAAGCACTGTTCACTTCTACATAAAAAAGGAATCAACTTCGTGCTTCCATCTATTACCAGATGCCCTTGTTAAGAAGAAAAAAGAAAAAAATCAACACATTTGGAGTTTTGAGCCTGAAGCAGGTCCCCAGGAAGACAAGAAAGGAAAACGGAGCAGCGTGAGCTCCACAGAACACGGACGTTTAAAGTTCCTCTGAATCCCAGACAAGCTTCCTGTGCCATGTGTAGGTTTTTTTGAGCAAGCATCCTGTGGCTAAACAATGAAACCCAGCCATTTGAGTGATGAGAATCTATACAAAAGAAGGGAATTAAAAAACAGTTCTCGGCTGCAGAGTTATCCAAAATTCCTCTGAGGCTCCCTGAATGGCTGATCAGGATGCACCGCCATCGGCAGTTACATAATGGACTCCTGTGGAGCAGCAAAAAGTAACGGCTGCAGAGATTTTTCACAGATTAATACCAAAATGCAAGGGGCTAAGGATGAACTGAGCTAATAAAAACTCACTGGAGCTGGGAGAGACTGCTACTGCTCCAGAGCTCCTGAAAAAACTCCGGCTGGATGAAGGCAGGAAGAGAAAAGAGTCTCAGAGCAACACAGGTTTGGCTGCGTTTGCAAAGATAATTGTAAACCCCAAGAACTTCAGGATCACAGAACGGTTTCGGTTGGGAGGGATCTTAAAGCTCACCCAGCCCCATCCCTTGCCACAGCAGGGACACCTTCCACTGGACCAGGCTGCTCTAAGCCCCATCCAACCTTCCCAGGGATGGGGAGTCCACAGCCCCTCTGGGTACCCAAACACCTGCAGTTCACTTACCAAGCAAGTCAAGGTCTCAAGAAAAAAAAAAGAGGAGAGGAGGCTATAAATTTTCATAGCTGAACAAACTGCCTGAAGAATTAACTGTTCAGCTGGGGAAATGGAATATTAGATTTGCCAAGGTTATGTTTAATTTTAACGGCATTGAAACTACCTTCCCATTATTTCTCAAATAATTAAAATTTATGCAAGACTGACACTTCATTTGGATGTCTTGGGCTCTTCCTCAACCCTGGTACTCCCCAAATCTCTGGACAATTGAACAAGCAGGCTTTCCTAAGACCTGATGGACTGTAGGGGCTAGGAAGCGGAAGAATGGATTAAAGGATGAGCAGAGGCCGTGTCTCCACAGAGAACCCGGTTACAGCTAATCCAAGAATGCTCCAGCACGTCATGCTCAATCCCAACACCACAGCTCATTTTTATCAGCCCTTGGCTTACAAAATAACCCCACAGGTTTTGTAAATCCCGTGAAAATACAGAATTTATCTTTTTTTTAATGCTGCCTGAGCAATTCCTCCAAAGAGCTCCAGCCCATCGATTTCTCCAAGCTGGAGCCGTGTCCTGCCTTTCCAAAGGAAGCAGGATTTATGCAACGATATAATGTACTGCTCACTGCTTGCTCAGTGCAACACAAGATCTCTTCCCCTCCCAGCTGGTAACTGCCCCTCTACCACCTGCAGGTTTTGTACTGACGTGGCAGGCTCACCAGAAAAATCCAGCAGCCCTGAGTGTAGGGAAGGAAATGTCCTGCTCACTCCAGGACTGTTCCTTCCAGAACAGGAGCAAAGCACACGGAGAAAGCTCCGCAGCTGTCCTGGGGCTCTTCAACAGCTAAACAAACATGAAGGTGATGCCAGAAGTGAATAACCAGTGTGTTAAAATGTAAATCATCTCCACAATGACCAAACCCAAGAACAGTGAATTCCCACCACCATCACTGCGGCAGAATGAGAACTCAGCCCCATCAGAACAGATCTCTTCCCTCCCAGCCCACGGACACTCTGATGTTGATGCCCCTCTCTCTGTACCTTGTACTTCTGCCTCAGCTCCTCGGTGTCTTCCTTCTCCACCTCCAGCACTCGCCTCCGCTCTGTGGCATCCTCGGCATAGTCGAGCTGTTTTAAAAAAAACCAGAGAAGAGATGCAATTTGGCCCATAAATATATCACACTATCAAACCTGCCAGAAAGCACAACTTAACAATTTTAATTGAAACAGAATCTATGCATGTTGTACTTTGCTTTCCCTGTTTTGTTACCCCAAGTGTAAAACAGGTCATTAATCCCCCTGATGTGGAGGGTCCTGGAAGGCCCATGGCAGCTTTGGGGAAGGGAAATCTCACAGCCCAGGGATTTTGGGGAGCATCCAGACCCCAGAACTCAGGCTCACAGAGATAAACAGAGGATGCATTTTGAGAAGTGTTTTCTTACTGTGCTGATTTAAGAGCAAGTTGTTCTTTATCTTGGATGCACAAACTCTCACTTTTAAATGTCTCTCCCACCCACTCCCCAGAAGCCCTGCAGGGGTGAGGGGCCAGAGGAGCTCACCTCCATCTCCATCCGGCCCATGCCCATGACATCGTACTTGACGACGATAGGGATGGGATCCGTCCTCCCTGGAAGAGGAACACACAGAGAGGGGTCAGCGGCAGCCCAGCACCACAGCTCGCTGTACACATTGGGTTTGGGTGGTTAGAGATCTTGCCTTGGAGTGCAGAGACCAGAAAGCTACAGTGAACCAAACACGAGCCATTCTCACAGCTTACAGCCAACCCTGCGCCCAGCTCCGACTAGCACTCAGGATGGTAAAAGCATTTTCTGAACATTAACTGCTCATGTAAAAGCTCCTTTGTGGTTCATGTTCCACCATGACAAGCCCTGGGGCAGGGCTAACAGGACTTGAGCCTTCTCCTCAAGGCTTCCACATCAGGCTCCTCATCTTCCCGAATGAGTGAAGAAGCTGCTGAATACATTTCACTGTTGCAGCTCATGAATAATCGATTAGAACTTCCCTGAAAGGGATGTGGAAACCTCCCTCTCACCAGCTTTTGTCCTTCCCCAGGAGTAAGGAATGCTGAGGAGAAGGATGGCACAGAAACCAAACTTCCCCCATCCCAACCACCCAGTCTAGGCCAGGTGGTCAGTCCCTGCTCCCCCAGCCCCCGGAGCGATGCTCTGGCCCCGCCGTGTCATCTGTAAGCTGTGAAAAGGACTGGTTGCGAAGAAAATTGACTTTGAACTAATCAAACTATGCTGGAGATTTATTTTTTTAAAAAAAACATATCTTTAATCCACTCATAACCAGCCAAACAAAGCAAAATGGGGCAGACAAGCACTTTACTACCACAGCTTTTTTTTTTTTTAATTTTATTTTAAATTATTATTATTTTGATCTTTACATCACAACTGGCACTGGTGGTTGTGATGTAACCCACTGACAAAGTACTTACCTTCTCTGGTGCAAACCTTGAGTGAAAAAACAGAATGTTTACTTCCCTTATTATTGCTCTTGTTTGGTGTAAACAACTCTTTTGTTATACACACATACACAGGTATTATACCCTTGGGCTAAAAGATCGACAGGTTGGAGTCATGCCAAAATATTCCACATGTGCAAAAGGTTAAAGTCTTGAAAACTGCCTCAGAAAACTTGGATAGGTGTGAACTCTTGCCAGCATCAGACATAACTCCTGCCAAAGCCACAGCCCCAGAGGGGCTTTTGAACCTTAAAGTACAGATGTGTGTTTTTATTCAGAAATCAATCCATTTAATTAATTGCTTTACGGTTTCGTTGAAATGCCCAGGAATTTGACAGGCAGGTATCCAGCAGGTCCAAAAGTAGTGATCACATTGATCTGAAATGGGTTTGGATTGAGCTTTCCTTTGGATACTTAATGCTCACCTTTGACAAGATTTCTCTTACGCCCAATGGTATAATACAGTAAGCAGTGACTGCAACTTTTAGCAAAAGGACCAAATTAAAGACAGGTTATAAAAATGACTTCCTAGGTGCAATATCACTTTCATAACGTCTCAGCCAGGGATTTACTGGTAAGTGGTGAACCCAAATGGAATGGCTGGCACCAAGTGCCAACAATTTATTATTTAAATTTTTTTTCAAGCTTTTTCCTTTTTGTTCTGGTTTGGTTTTGGGTATTTTTGGTTTGTTTTTGTTTTGTTTCTGCAGCAATTGAGATCTTTCGATGCAGCCTCATTGCCCTCGTAAACCCCTGTATACAAACAATGCATCAGTACTTTTGCCTTCTAAGGCAGTCAAAGTTTTTCAGGTTGTTTTTTTTAAATTCAAAATCTATTTGGAAATTGCAGTAGCAAGTGCTAGTGCCCATTGTGTCAGGGGAAAAAAAAATCAAGTTTGGACAGTATTAAAAATTTATGTTTAAACTGATTTTGGCAGTTCTAACACAAACAGAAACATCCCTTCTTAGCAATACCCTTTAATGAACAAGGATCAGACAAGTGTGCATAAAGAAAGGAAAGGAAAGGAAAATGAAAGACCAAGCAGAAGGATGATGGCTACAACAGAGAAAGTAAGCCTAACATTGGTGCACTGATGACAAAAGGAGTAATTCAGTCTGAAAATAAAAAATTACCACTGCTAAGTTTACCATCACCACAACAAGTCCAGGATCATAACGCTGTAAAAAAGAAACACCATTTGTTAGGCAGAAACCATTAGGGGCAGAAAATAGGCCGTCTGGCAGGGAGGATGGGTAAAAAAAAATAACAGGAGGCTTCTTGCTCACCCCTCCACCCCATGACCGTGCTCTGCCCTGCGGAATCAGGGAGCCATCGGAGCAGCTCTGACTCCTTTTGGGTGTTGGGAGAGCTCCTGGTGACGGTCTCGCTCCAAGAGGCACTGAGGCACATGTAAGCAGGCAATTTAAAAAGGAAACAAATCAGGATCTTAAGGAAATAACCAATTCTGGGCCAAAAGGAGCTGTGCTTGCAGGTAAGAGGAGAATATTCCATGCAAAAAGCGATGCCTTTGTTTGGAACCATCATTTCATTATGAATGGAACACCCTGTGTGACATCCAGGTGACAAGTGGCACGTCCAGGCACATAGCACAGCTATGGCAGCAGTGCCAACCCCACACGGATCCCCCTGGAGCCAGCTGGGGCAGCAGGACACGCTGCTGGGCACTGCGGTGGCCTCGCTCTGTGTGCAAGGAAAGCCACGATGGTGAAGGGACAGGGACAGGCTCAGGGCCACCCCTCGCCCACTGGCTGCCAGGTGGGACATGGGGAGCAGCCAGAGGGGGAAATGGGACTCTGCAAGTTAAGCTCAGTACTTCTCCTTTGAAGGAACTTCCTTGAGGGAAGTTTATCCTACTGCTGGCCATGACAACGGGATCTTTCCCAGGACGTAAACGTGGCGTGGATGTCAGGAGCCTCCCAGGTTTGGGGTCCCTCCTGAGCCTTTCCTGTACACCAGCATACTTTGAAGGGAACATAAGCTTCCAAGGCCCAGAATTCCCACACTTCCTGCCGCTCAGCAGGGCTGCAAGCAGTGCCACACGGACAGCTAATTCCCAGGGTAAATCCTGCTGTGTCCCTGTCCCAGTCCACTGCACCCCACAACATTTATTTTCCTTTTAAGGCAGGTCACAAACTCCTTCACAGACTGATCACTGCACAGGCTGCAGACCCCAAAGCAGAGAGGGTTATTGCATGAAACACTTCCACACACAGGGAATATCTCGTGGAGAGGACATAGAAGGAATCTCCAGCAGGATGGGAAAAATAACCAGCTCACACAAGAGTCACACCTTAGAAAACCCAATCTCAAAGCGAATTAGGTTAGTAATGATTCCTTGGACTCAGAAATGAAATGAGATTCCCAAACTGACTGGCTGTACTTGTTTTGCTTTCCTCTCCCCAAGAAATAGGAAAACCTTTCTCCCAGCTTGTGAAAAATTCCTCAGCCCCAAACAAACCCCAACAGCTGCCCCCTTCCCAGAGCCCTGCAGTGGCAGGGAGCAGGCAGCACATGGCCAGGCAGGCTTCTCCAAATTCCCTCCTTTTTCATTGCATAAAGTTACTGGATATGAGCAAATACTCACCCCCCGCACTACAAATTAATAAATCTTGGGAAAATTCATCCTAAGGCTTCAGGGCTTTGGTATCAGACACAGGTCATGCTGCACATGGAGGACTGTGGGTTCAGGGTCATGCTCTGGCTCTGGACACGGCGTGGATGCTGCTCTGCCCTTTGGAATGGGAATATCCCAGATGGAACTGCCATCTGAGCCTGCCTGGAAATGCCAGCATTGTCAACACCAGCCCATGTTTTACCCTCTTTTTAACAAGTCAAAACAGAAAACAGTCTTCATCAGATTTGCAGATTCAGGGGAACTCCTCCCTTCAAAACCAGCATCATGGCAATAGAATCCCAGAATGGTCTGAGCTGGGAGGGAACTTAAAAACCAGTTCCTCCCCTTGCCATGAGCAAGGACACCTTCCACTATCCCAGGTGGCTCCAAGCCCCATCCAGTCTGGCCTTGGGCACTTTCAGGGATCCAGAGGCAGCCACAGCTGCTCTGGGCACCCTGTGCCAGGGCCCCACCACCCTCACAGGGAAGAGCTTCTTCCCAATATCTCATGTAAATTGATCCTTCTTTAAATTTCTAACACCTGCTCCTTGTCCTATCCCAACAGGTATGTTTCTCCGTTAAAGAGACATTCAGACAGGATGAAAAAAGAAAGTACCCCAAAAATTCTATGTTAACATAATTCCATCAAATCTCTTTCAGTGTGTCCCTTATGCACAGTGTGTAAGCACCACAGAAAGAACACAACAACTGTAATCCTGCTTGTTTCGTTGACATCTTCATAGAAATTCCCCCCAGGTACAAGCTTTGTAGGATGCAATCCTAGAGGACTGATTGATATCACATTTGTCACCAGAGTAGAATTTCATAAACTCAGCGTCTCCAAAGGACGCAGACAACAGGATCTGATCTTGTTGGACATGGAGGATTTCTCCTTATTCATTATTTTTATGCTGCAACTGAAACCCACAGTCAGACACAACCTTCCAGGGGCTTTTAGGGGTTCCTGGAAAGGGACTATCCCCCAGCTGTGTGCAGGGCAGTTTCACGACCACAGCACTGGGTTTCTCTGGTAGACAAGGGTTGGTTTGTTCAATCAGTACAAACTCCACTGTAGGCTCTGGAAGGGAAACAGATGCCTCCAGTCAGCAACCAACACCTGCAGGAATGGAGCCACAGGGACGGGGCTCACCTTCAGCTGCACTGTCTGGGAATGGGGAGATGGGAAGGAGTCCCTGTGCTCATGAATGAGCTGCACTTTCAAAGATGAGGATTTTGCAACACTCAACACTCCTGGGACTGTTTCGATACAGCCGGCGGGGGGCTGGGCTCTGCTTCCAGGGAACAAGTGACAGGACAAGAGGCAACAGCCTCAAATTGTGCCAGGGAAGGTTTAGGTTGGATATTGGGGACATTTCTTCACAGAAAAGGTTGTCCAGCCCAGGCAGAGGCTGCCCAGGGCAGTAGTGGAATCCCCATCCCTGGAGGGATTTAAAAGCTGTGGAGATGTGGCACCTGGGGACAGGGCTCAGTGGTAGCCTTGGCACTGCTGGGCTCCCTAAGAGTCTATGAGAAACCAAGAGCTGTCCTTTTGAAAATTCAGGTTCCTCATTCAGTACATCAAAAGGGCAGAGGGGAGAATATCCACTCATTTTCACTGGTGCACAAGCCTGGGGTGCTCCTCATTGGCTAAAAATGACACCACGTTATCAAACTCATTCCAACTGCTGCAAGAAGCAAATAAACAAACAAGGGCAAGCTTTAATCCTGGTCCCCTCTGGGAATTAGATTTGTGAGCTCATCCTGTTTATGTCAGATTTCTGGAAGGGGTCAAAACATTCAAGAGATTCAAACAAAGGTCCATCATCCTCAGTGGCAAACAAAGTTCCAGAGAGAAGAAAGTGTTTTCCAAGAACACAGAAACTGCACTGTGAATTTAATCCTTACTAAGCAGAGGAGAAATGACGAAGAGAAAGTCAAGTTGTAAACACCCCAATCACACGGAAAACTTCCAGTGGGAGCTCAAAACTTTGCAGACACACCAACCAAGGGTGACAGTTGCAGAAAACCAAGCTGAGGTTTGACACTGAGGCACTAAGCAGAGCTCCTTGAACTTTTGCATGGGAAGGCACGTAGTGAAGTCTGGGTCAAAAAACATTCCTACCCCAAATGCTGAGCAATGGATTAAAGAGCAACACAGAAGGTGTTGGAGCAAGAATGCAATTCCTTGTTGATTTAGGACAGGAATTCGAGGTGAGAGTTGCTGTCTGTGTTCATCTGGTAAGCGGACAGGACTAAAGGGTCTGGTCTGATTCAGGGCTGCACTGAGGAGCGAGGCAGGCTGTGCATGGCCACGGCCTCTCTCTTCCCCACACTCATCTCTCCCAGTTTGATAAAACTGCTCTTCCGTTGCACCAGCACAAAGGGCCAGAAGGCCTCGTTTCAAGCCGGGCGAAGGCCGTCTGTCACAATAAACACATGGCACTGACAGCACAATGATTTCAGACCTCACTGGCTACACCCACTCAAGCAACACAAACTCACCACCTGTAATCAAGGGAAGGATCTTGCACCTCCAAAAGCAAACAAGGGGTCAACTGCATCCCCCAAAGGACACTGAGGTATCGACCAAACCTCCCTTCAGGTCTGTGGTCTGCTGGGTTTTAACACAGCAGTGAAGATGGGTATGATGACAGCAGCCACAGCACCCAGGTTTCTCAAGCTGACTTCACATGAAAATATCACTCTTAAAACCACTGCAGTGATTTGTGTTGCAAACACAAGCATGGAAACGTTCCTCCATGCCAGGATTGAGGTTCCCGCGAGGACACGTAAAGATACAAGAAGATAAGAGAGTGTTCACAGCTATTTCTTGGGTAAGGCTGCCAAACCAACCCATAACTAATGAATAAAGGCACTGTTAAGCATTTTTATCTGCCTCTCCTGCATTTTCCTGTATTCATTACAAAGCTCCAAAACCCAGAAAGAAATCTAACACCCCTCAGCCCCTCAGATGCTCTTTGTTCCATGTTCACAGGCCTGACACACATCCACCGTCTGCCTCCACAAGATCAGAGGAGCCAACAAATGGAAAACACATTAATATCCGAGCTGAAGCCATTTGGCGAGCGGGTGACAGCGTCAGGATTCAAGACCTTGGAATTCAAACCCTGAGCTCATTTCTCCAAGCTGCAGCTGCCAAGTGATCACATTTGTGACTGATCTCAGTTGCTCAAGTGGTCAGAGCTCTGTTTATTGCTCCCCACAGCTCGAGGAACATCCAGCAAAGGCAGCACTCGCAGCCACCTGGCACCACCTTGGAACGGGGACTCAGATCCGGCTCCATCCCACAGCCAGGGATCACCCCAGGGGCTGCCAGGGAGAGGATATTTCCTGCCTGAGCCATGGGATCACAGCTTCACCTGCAGCCCTGAGCAGCTTCCAGCACTTGTCAGACGCTTCTGCTTTTCCACCCTGCTCAGCCCTTGGACCAAGAGGGAATGTTTTCCCTTTTCTGAACAGATTTAGGGAGGAATGTGCCAAAGAAGAACTGCACCATAGTGGTGCTGGGGGGAGCGAGTGCTGACTATATTTATCCTCACAGAATGTGCAAGTCAGAGCACAAATCCACTTGTGCTTTTTCTTTTAATTGAAAACCACGCAACAATAATACAGCTTGATGGAGGAACTGAATTTTAGCATTTGCTAACAAATTTGCTATACCTGACTTTGCTACCTAGCTAGATGTACTCATGAAAGGATAAAATAAACCCAAAGCACTTTTTATTAACTGCTGCTCCCCGTATCACCAGGATGATTTATACAATCAGTGTGGGGCACACCTTGATCAACAGGAACAGCACTGCCCTGACAGTCTGTGCGGGTCCATCGCTTTCAGCCTGAGTGGAAGGGAACAAGGATTCAGAAGGGGTTCCGAGCTCTGCACTGCACTGCCAAGAGCTCCCGAGACACAGGCAGGGCCCTGCCCTCTCCTTGCAGTGTTACATCAGCAGAGCTGCTCCCCAGGGAGATCAAAGCAGCTCTTCCAGAACAGTTACACTGAAATGATGCCAAACCTTGGCTAAAAACATAAGCAAACATGAAGGAAGTTATTACTAAATAGGAAGACGAATCAGGGGACAGAAGGCATTTCTTCAGGACCAAAGGCTACAGGGGAAGTTCTTGCCACTGCAAGGACCTGCCCCAAAAGGGACATCTCTGCCCTAAACAAAACCACTTGCTGCTTCTATTTCCTGAATACTGGAGATAATCCAAGTCCCAGTAGAGACCAGTAGCCACCCACCTTGAAACTCCTTTTGGTTTCACTCTGAGCATTTTCATGACAATAACCAAGTGCTGAATGAGCTGCCTCAGTTCTTGAGGAGCAAATACACAGGAATTCCAGAGCTACACGGAGCCCCCACATTACCTGAGCTGTTTGATTCACAACTGAGACACTGAAGAAGAGCTCTGCCATGACAAGTCGTGTGATTTCTGTTGCCATAGCAAAGTACTACATTGGGATTCACCTCTTAAGAGATACCACAAAAGATCAGGATAATCCTGGTCTTGGGAATACTGTGGGAATGTGAAGTAAATCAATGCTTTTAAACATATCAAATTAATTATACAGGGCACAGCTTGTGGTGTAGGGGAACTTGTAACTGCTTCTGTACAGGTGGTGGGGCTGTTTTTAAAGGCTGCAATCAGGCAAGAATGTTTACTTATTAGAGAACTTTACAGAGGCAAATCTGTGTTGAATAATTACAGCTGTTGTCCAGACTGGCCAAGGACGAGCTGGACCTGTCCACCACAGCCGGTCAATCCTTCCTCAGAGTCCCCTCCATATGGCCAGTAAACATCAAACCTTCCTCCTGCCCTCTCCGAACCCCCCCTGCAGAGCTGCCCACCCTCTCCAGGCCCTGCTATGATCCAGGAAGAAGCAGGATAACCCACTCAGTTTCCCTGGTCTAATTAAATGAGATTAAACTACTGGTTTTGGTCTCGCAGATATACCTCTAGAGTACTATTACTTCATATTAAACACACAAGTCCAAAAGAAAAAAAAAACCAAAACCAGAAGTTTTCAGCACAATTATTTTTTTTTTAAACAAGATTTGTCAAAAAAATTGACAGGGAAAAGGCAAAGAGCTTATAAAAGTATTTTCAAATGTACAGTTCAAATTATGCCACTTCTGCACGTCAGTCTCCTGGCTTTTCATAATACTACTTTAACTTAATGGGAAATACTCATTCCAAGAGAAATCATTAGAGTATGGTTGAATTCAGATTTCCCTCAGCCCTCTCGTTCCCCTCCTGACTTACATAACTCCTGATTTATTCACAATCCTTGGGCTCATTTAGCACAGGACTTCACACGAAGGTCAGGCAATGTTTTTAACCAATCTTTTGCTAGTTTCGTTTTTTCAGGAGACCACAAAATTCTGGATTATCAACTACAGGTGTTCCCCCAAAGATAAAACAGGCTACAATCACCATTTTCTCTCTCATCAGAGCACAACCATCATATATCTCTATGGAAAAGTGCCTCCCTAAGCCATACTTGACAAATTAAAAAAGATCCCTGTCAATTGGCAACCCCCTCTCCTGCTTCTTCATATTCATTGGCTGTTAGCAAGCTGAAGCACCATTTCCAAATATAACACAAGTTGTTTGTGGGAAAAAATGACGAAAAACATCAGGGAAAGAGACGAGCTGAAGGATGACTCTGCTGAATTCCTTATGAGTGTCTCTGGACCACGATTCCAGCACCGGTGTGGTCAGAGTCGACAGCACTGCCCCTGCCTGATGCTCCACTCAGCACACATCCCAAATTCAGTGAAAGATGCAGATGTTTTGGCCAGAACACAGCTGCCCTGGTGACAGCCACGTCACTCAGGGCATGGCCTGTGTGCTTTCCTGCCCAAAGGCTCAGCTCTTCTAGGTAACAAGATTTACATCACAAGGCAGCTGCCCCAGGGGCTACAAAACACCTCTGCCTCTGGAATTTTCCTGAGAATGAGCCACGTTGTACCACAACAGCAGATTTTTACCACCAGCAATTGGCAAGTGTGGATTTTAGGCTGTTGCAGCTACCACTCAGAAACAGCTCAGCACTGTCACCACTGATTCCATCCACCAGTGGGTAGTCAGGATGAAGGAACCCATTGCAGGGCACAGTCCTGCAGTGTGAGGTTCTTGTTGAACAACACCACAAGACTACAAGAAAGAAACATCTCTGCCTGGCAAATGTAACACACAGCATCACTATGGGATTCACAGAACTAAAGAGGGAGCCCCAGCTCAGATGAACATCTAGAATTAAAAGCGACATCACTAAACTCAGCGTGCTGAACTCATCCACTTCCTTTCGAGTTAAAGTGCACAGAAAGTAGATGAATGCAGTATCAATTCCATACATGCAACCCAAAATTTTTGAGAGTTTGATGTAAGGACCTTCTGCAGGAGGTCAGACACCACACCCACAGCTGCAGGCTGCTTGAAGGGGTTCTGTTTCTGCTGCACCTCCTCACCACAGGCTGTGTAAGATTTTAGGCTCAGGCACAGTATGAAACAAGAAGAGTTTAACAGGAACACACCTACACCTCTTTAGAAACCTCTCCTGGTCTTTTCTGAGTAAGGGAGTGTGGAAGTGGATAAGAACTTCTGTTCTCCTCCCTTCTCACTGCACATCTAATGACTTCACTCTTCAAACTCCTAGAATAAGATTAAAATTGGATGCAAATGTTTCCTTCCTGACATTTTGTATTTGGATTTTTGGGCCAATCTAAGATTCATGCAGAAAGGTCACTGGATAATGAATTAAACACTCCCAACACAATCATCACCAATGCCACAGGCAACAGGCACAGGCTCTGGCTGCTGAGAACTCAGAGGAGAAAAGCTGGAGCAGCAGCAGCATCCCTTCCACATCCTCTGCCTGCCCAGACCTCCGGAGAAGTTGGCTGCCAGGTGGACAGGGCACTTTTCCCTTCCAAAAGGGCTGAAATTCCTCACACGCTCCAAAGCCTACGTTAGGAAGGTTTCAGCACTGAACTGGGTGGGTTATTTTTACTCCTGTGTTTCTGTGACCATGCAGGAGGCACAGGAAACCCTCACAGCCCAAATCCATGATTTGCCTGTAGCTTCCACACAGTCTCAATCACCAGAGCTCCAATGATTTGTGAGAGATCCGGAACAGCTCCAGCACAGCAAGAGGTACAGTGGGAACATCTATCGCCGTGTGGGTGTTCAATGGGGAAGCTGCTGCTTATTCCAGGGGGTGCCCGTCTCGAGGAGACCCCCGGCGGTGCTTCTCTGGCACCTCGCAAGCCAGCCCCCTCACCCGTGCGATAGAATACACGCAGCCACTCTCACACTGAGCCGGCCGGGCTCAGGCGACGCTAGAGGCAAATGAGAAAGAGGCGGCCCCCCGTGCAGGGCATCGAGGTTTATTCCGATTCCCCAATGAGTCCAGACGAGAAGGGGTTCACTTCCGTTCCACACACACTTTTCAGGGGTAGAGGAGGGAGGCAGGGCATACAGGAACGACCAGTGGGAATACAGAGGGGGCCAGGTCACTTCCAATTAAGGGATACAAGGGGATGGCTGGCTGCCTGCCAATCACAGACCCGAACTCCCCAGGGTCACATGATCGATGGAGGAGGCTTGTCCCACTGAGAACAGGTATACCTTTAAGTTCTGAAGCTTTTCCACCAGCTTTTGTTTATATCTGGGCTTTTAGGCCCCTCAGCCTCAGCTGCTGCTCGTGCAGACGATGCAGCAAACATCTATATCTGGACAAGTCTCAAAGTGCAAATTCCTGCTTGGCCCATGGGACACAGTGACAGCACCACCCCCTGCCCCAACTCCAGACCTATAATCCATGTTCACCCCATCACATCAGAGCCTGCAGCACCCTGGGCCCTTGAGCTGTACCTTGGGATCCACCCAAGGCTGGGACAAGGCTCTTCCTTTTTTCAAGTCTCTGTGTTTCCACATTGGTGACACACCGAGCAATACAGGGCATCCAAAAGAGAGAATACACCGAGTTCCACCTGTGATGTACATCCCACATGCCAGAGGAAAGGCCCAGAGGTGACAACTACAACCCCACCCTGAGGTCTGGCCCCAGCAGGGACATGAGAGGACTGGAGAGCGCCATGCATTAACCAGAGAACTCCAACGAAACCATGTTAGAAGAAGCCAGAAGCATTAACCAGCAAGGCAGTCCCGCCTGAGAGGTTAGAGAGCCTTAGTCCGAGGGATTAATAGGCATTCCCAGAGTTTGGAGAACTCGTTACCTCTGCACAGTCCTCCACAGCACAGACACCCCCATCTCTAACGGGCTCACTCATGGAAGATGGATTATAAGCTCCCAGGTCTTCAGACTACGGGAACACGAGTGAGTTATTCTGAGGGGCTCAGGGCACACTTGAGCTTCAAACACTTTCACAGGTTTCTACAGAAACGGGGTTTAGTGTCACAGGAAGAATTTAGGCTCAAGACAGCAAGGGGACCAGGTGTGCTGGTTCAACCAGCACTTTGGTGTCCCAGTGAGATTTGCTAAATCCCTGACAAACTGCTGGGAACAGAAATAAGTCCAACCCGTGACAGTCCTGTGGGGAAACCAGGAGTGAGCCTCTCCCATCCAGAGAACCTCTGCCACCACTTTCCATCTTCAGTGGGCCCTTTACTGGCCTTCTAATGGCTTCTGACCCCTGTGAACACTGACAGATCATGGGAACTACCTCAAATCTTTAATTCTTTTAATACCAAAGCATCAGCACAGTTTGAAGCTGCACCACTCCCTGTCAGTGTGGAGGAAGTGAATCCTCCTCCCTCCACGTTGACTCTCACACGTCCACCACACACACACCTCTAACCTGTACCAACAAGTGAGGCAGCAGCTTCCACTTGCAAACTGCCAAATCTGAAACTCAACAGTGCATTCGTTTGGATATATTAATAACGGAAAGAAAATCTAATCTAGGAACAAAAAGCAGAAATAATTTTGTTAAAGACCGAGGCTGGAGTTAAAGGTTTCAGACACAAGGGACTGGACTTACCCTGCAGCGACTTTCCCAATCCCTGGCCCAGCTTCCACCCATGTTTCTGGAGTAAGCGGTGTCCAATATTATCCTGACAGACAGAACAGAGAAAACAAACCAAAAATATTCCAGTAATATATTCTTCCCTTCCCGCTGACATTTAAACATGTGATGAGCAAGAGATTTTTCTACATATATATGCATGCAAAAAAATGCTACTGAAAAGGCAATATATGCCCAATAAAGGGAAAAGACAAATGTCAAAAATTGCTGGCTAGAATTTTTCCAGGGGGATGGGTATTGGGGACGGTCACTTTCTGATGGTGTGCTGGGCAACTTTTGTGCATCACGTTTAAAAGAAATAAAAAAATAATAAAAATAAAAAGCAATGTGGGAGAAAATAAAGTGTACCAATAAAAACTGACAGTAAAAAGCATAAAATCAAGCTATTTATACAATCATATCCATCACCTAGACAGCACCACTTAAGATTTTTTTTGTAAAGAAAATCTACAATGTGTTTAGTCATTTTGTTTGTGTGTCAGGCTTTTATAATACTGAGTAAGTTGTAAGTGCAAGACTGCCCCACCACTAGAAACCAAAACACAATCAGAGCAAAATCCAGGCTAGACTTGATTGGGTTTTTTTTATATATGTATATATATATATAAACTAGCATGCAGCCAATATTAAACTGAAAAAACAGTGAGGTTAGTAAAACAAAACAAAAATAAAATTGATTAAATAAAATGAGCTCAAGCACAGACTGGGTGATGCATTTCACATGTAAACTAACAAAAATACTAAGATGTTAGAATGAAACAGGCCTAGCAATAAGTTAACAGCAAGGAACCATTAGTGCATGTAGGGGAAACAATAAGCATAATGTCTCATCTTCCTAAAAAAAAGCTGTTTTGGAGTAAGTGGAAAAGTACCGACGCAGCAATTAAGTGTCAGCTTTTGGCAATGGGGCTGAGCAGGGCTCAGTGTGGAAATTGTTGTGTTTTATGCAAGGCTCCTGCCCCCAGACAAAGAGCAGAGCACTCACAGCACCCTCGAACCATCTCAATCTGCCAGCTCGCCCTCACTGACCAGTTCACCCAGTTACAAGCAGTGACCAGCTCCTCAAAGAAGGACTCTTGGCTGGGACTATGTTCACCTTCTAATCACAAAAAAGTAAAAATCAAAATCAGATATGAACTTGTTGATTATTAATTATCACCAGGCAAACCACAACCCAAGGTAACGTAGAAATATCCTGAACTATAACAGGATGTGACTCCAGAACAGAGTGGTACATGGAATCCTAAAAAATAATTATATCTATATGCTGAAGGTTTCTTTAATTAAATAATGAAGTCATCAAAAGAAACCAGAGTAGGTTTTGTCACTTCACAGTGAAGAAAATGACCACAGGGTTTGCACAACTTTGGTGAATCAGCTTGAAAGGCACAACCTTCCCAAAGATACTGGCTGCATGGATACATTTTTCCTCAAAAAGATGTTCTCAAGTACAAATTTTGGATTTTTTTTTCTGATGTCCTAGTAAAGTAAGACATTTTGTATTCCTGTATTTTCCAAGGAATAATGTACATTTTCCCACACTACCGGCTTGGCCCTAGGACATAATTAGGGCTACGTGGAAAAAAAAATTAAACCAGGAGAAGTAAGGAAACTTCTGGGGACAAAAGGTTAAATGAAAAAAAAAAAAGAAAAAAGGAAAAATAAACAAGGATGGATCCCCACCACAAGCACCATGAAGAGGGCTGTCTGTTGAGAAGACAGGAAAACTTACCTGCAGGCACACCTGGTCAGGCCAATCCCAATGGCCACAGAGTGCCCCGTCCTGGCAGAGAGGGGCTGGAGCCTGGGATGTGCTTGGATAAGGCACTAATTGTCCTACCCTGACAAAGGATCATTGAATCTAAAAGCCGATGCTGACAAAAATGGCTGCGTTTTCCAAAAAAAAAAAAAAAAAAGAAAAAAGAAAAAACAATCCAAAGGACAAGGAGTACTTTGCAGTCTTGGCCAAGTGGAGATGAGACATTGTGCTGTGTGTGTTATGAATGCACTAAAATAAAGACAGATGAAGCAGAACGCTATTCCAAAAGCAGTGCAAGTGGAGTGAAAGCATTTCCATACGAACCTGGCTTTAAAAACTGGGCTGTCAAAAGAACAGTTAAATGTAACACAAAGTAAGAAACTGTCCAATCACTAATGGTAGTTTTTTTCTTTTGCTTTGTTTTCAATTCACTGCTTGCAAGTAATGTATTTATTAAAGAAGAGTGAAAGCATAAAATAAATTCAACAAGTCAAGACCAGCTGGGAGATTCAAGAGCGGTGTGTTGTGACTGACACAGTGAAGGGGGAAACAAATGTTAAAGGGAAAAAGAAAAATTTAGAAAGGTTATACACATTAGCACCACTTTTACAGACCCACTCAAGAGGATGGTCCCGAGTTGTTTGACATAAATTGGAATTATGCCTGAACATTGCCCTGTGTCAGTTCCCAGGAAGGGGTTGTCTCCCCACCCCAATCTTTTCCATTTGTTTGTTTATGCAGTGGAACTACTCCCTAATTTGAGATCCTACTCAATTGAAAAGGAGCATCTTCTGTTGCGCTGAATAAGGAGAACAACTCTAATAATTTAAAATTAACATGTGAGTTAGGACCTGGCCATCACTTTGCTCCTTTCTGGCCATGTTCAGCTTCTCCCTCCTTTTCCAATGGCTATCCCAGACCTCTGATGGAGGCAGAGTGACAGAACTGCTCTTCAGTGTAAATGTTGCCCTAAAAATTAAATTATGGAAGGCCAGGCTTGCTTGGTTCCCATGTGAGAGCCCGTCTGCAGAGCCTGGGGAGTAGCCAGGGATACTGGGACCAAAATGTGACATGGGACAGCAAACGCTGCAACAGCTGACAGCTTTTTCTTAATTGCATTTTTAAGTGAAAGTTCTGTAAAAGTACAGCTTCTTTCACATAGAAAAGATGGGGGTTTTCACAGCAAGCTTCCTTGCCTATGTAAAAGAGCTGTCATTCCTTTTGAACAGACTATCCTCACATTGCAGCAGTTTTCCTACAGAAGAGCTGCAGTGATCCACAGAAACACCACAGCCCGAGAAGGACACCCCTCATTTCTCAGCAGAGGGCTGGCATGAGTCTCCTCACTTTCCTCCTCTGCTATTTGGGAGCTCCTTGTGTTACAGCCACAATAAAAATTATTGAGGCAGCCAAAATAAGTCTCCCAATAGGTGTTTGGATGAGCAAAGGAGCTCTTCTGGACCGTGTGTGCACAGGCTCTGAGATGCTCCGTGCAGGGAGAATGGCTTGGCAGCTCTGGGTGGAACAATCCCAGCTCTGGAGCTGGGCAGCCCTGAAGGAGAGCTCTGCTTTAATGATAAAGCGTAACTTTTCCAAAGGTTTAGGAAATGCAAGCCCTTGAGTACACCAAACCTTCACAGAGCCGGGTGAGCTGCTTTGGAAAAACCTCATCCAAAGTGACCTGGCTCCACCAGCTCAAACTGGCCTCCCCAGTTCCCCATCCTGTGCCCCGATAAGATGCCCTTGGTTGCTTTCCATGGGGATCAGTAATTCCTGAGCGGGATATCCCCAGCACAAATTTCTGACAAAGGTCCTGGCCAATAGAAAAAAAAAACTGCTTACAATTAAAAGACAGGTAGAAGAAACCCAAGGTTTTGATGATGCCTGTGGGACATAACCCACAGCACCAGTTTTGCCTAGCACAGGTTTTCCGTGAGATCCCCACGATCCCATCGTTCATCCCAGCACGGGCAGGAACCATTCCTCTCTTGAGTGGATTGTAAGCTGTGCTGACTGTGTATGGAGGAATCTATAAGCAAGGATCGGATGCTACTGGGTGAACCCATGCAAACAAGAGGTTGAAAAGATTCCCAAAACAAAACCTAGAGCTCACTACAGATGACACAATGAAGACCAGAGAGAAAAGCCAAATAGTAATGCTACACCATTCAGCTTCCAGAAGCACATTATTTATAGCGCTGTCCACATATGGCTGCTGCTAAATGTCAAATCAGCAGCCCCATCAAATGACACTTTGGAACTAGTGGAGTCCACAGATCCGTACAGATTTCCAGTGCGACAACCCCGGCTCCGGCTTGGCCAGGCTGTGACAGCCCCTGGTGTCAAAGCGCCACCGACTGCAGCCTGACACGGGGGGGGCTCAAGGAGCTCCTCGTGGCACCGAGCAGCATTAGAGAGAGGGGGAAAGGACATTTGTTAGTTAGGACAAGGACAAACTAACAAGCTCCAGGATAAGTGGGTGATTCCCAGTCTGGCCTCCAACCTGCAGCGGTGACGGCGTGGGTCGACCCCTGACACTGCCTGCACGGGGCCAGGGCTGCTCCTTGGGGGCTCTAAGGGTCTATCGCTGTCTCCTACTCCATCTGCACTGCTGGGATGAGGAAAACCAGGAATTCACAGCAAAGAGACTCAATAAACAAGTAGAGATAAGGAATTAACATGAAGAAAATCTGGATTCTATTAAAGCTGCAATAATTTGTGACTTCCCGTTCGTTACCTGAACTCAGTGCACTCAAAATGCCCCAAAACAAATGCATGCAGCTTCTTGAATTTTAAAAAAAAGGGTGAAGTGCTCTGATTTTTCAAGGACACCAGACACCAGTGATTGCACTGACATGAACAGCCAGTCTAAGTGCAGCATCTTTCAAAGCACGACAAGAAAAACTGTTACTTGTGGGGGGGAAAAATATCAGTGTTTGCAGCTCTGAAGAGTCCATTGATACGAAATATTTTCTTCAATTTAGTAATGGAAAACAGCTGGCACTCGTTCAGGCCACGTCCATCCCTAGCTCCTGGCAGCTCTGTTTTCCATAAATGTACTCTGGTTAGAGTCGCATGTTTCAGTCCAGACATATTTGGCCTAAACAAGCTGTACACAGCAGGATTTCCACAGGAACAACAACACCAGTAGGCTAATTGAGGACACGTTTCAACATTGTAATGATCTGTAGACTCCCAAACCTATTTTTCCAGCCACCTTTGAGTTGCATGCTGTAGCAGTACAGTCAGCACCTCTCAACAGATAATGCTGCAGAGATGGATGTCACTCACATCAGTGGGGATTGTCACAGGGACATGGCACAGGAAACCCTCCCCCCCATCTCCGAACACCTGCAGGCTCTGGAGCACCTTCATATCACTACGGCGTGGGAAGCTGCAAGGGCACATTTAAGAGAATATACTTAATCCACTCTTAACTCCAAAGAATGGCATTTTAACTGGGAAGTGCTTTGATCTGCCATGGTTATAAACACAGGATGTTCATCATCCAAACTGTTTCCATACCGTGAAGCACAGGCTCACTCATGACTCCAACCAGATTCCTTGGAAAAGTCCAGCTGGATTGCTAACAGAGAACTGGTTAAGGATTAAACCCCAATTTGTTAATATTGAAAATACTTAGATGTGTGGTAGTTCTAAAATACAGATTTGCCTTTCCTCCTTCCCTCTCAATTTTGGTTCTGGTTGAGCAAACAGCATAAAATAGAAGGAAAAAAAAGCCAAAAAAGCAGAATGAACACTCTTTTCCCGGTTAAATATCTTGCAGGAGAGGTGCCCCACTGAATTCTGCCAAGGAAACTGTTCCTTCTGCTAATGTGCGTAATTTGCTAATTCAAAGAGCACATTGATCATTAATAGTGTGGAAGCAAAATCACCTCCACAGGTGTCAGGAAACTCCTGCTTCCCAGATGGAGAATTTAAGAATCAACAATGTATTTTACAAAGACCATGTGAAACCTCAAAAGTGACCAGTTTGTTTCTGACTGCAGTTTCTGACACTACGCTTGTTCAGGAGGCCAAAAACCCACCCTGTGCAGCAGTCGCAGCTTTGAAATCCTGGGATGGGCACTGGCACAGCTGGCCTGGGAAGTCGTGGAGTCTCCATTCCTGGAAGGGTTCAAAGATCGTGGGGATGTGGCATTTGGGGACATGGGTGAGGGGTGGCCTTGGCAGTGCTGGGGGAATGGTTGGACTCGATGAGCTTAAGAGGGCTTTTCCAACCTTAATGATTCTGTGATTCTCTTATTTCAGACAAAAGAAGAGTGAAATAAACTTGATTTTAAAGAACAGTTTGAGGTTTTAACTCTTCCTCCTCCCAAAATAAGCCATTCTCTTGTCCTCTTCATCCAACTGTTTTCAATTAGGTTGAACTGTACCTACCAAGAAGTTGTAAAGATTAAAAATGTCCTGACATTTGGATGGTGAGAGATATGCATGAATAAAATATTACAGCCATAATTTAATTTATTTTTTCTGCTGCAGTTCAGCATTAATCAAACTGCACAAAGCATTACTCCTATGGATGATGAGAGCGGCACAGTGAGCCCACGTGGGCCCAGGGTACCTGCTCATGCTTTACACACTTCCATAGGCATCGTTCCCTCTGGAACACCAGCGATGTAATCTGTGACCTCTTCTATTCCTCTGTTTGGGAAAGCACTTTTGGAAATCAGGTAACCAGTCTAGTCTGTAAGCAGCATTTGAATTATTTTGAAATGCTAATTTCCAGTGTGGCCCAGAGTAGGCTACCAACACGTATTTCTCATTATATTTCCATCCAGCTTGGCATTTTAATTCAAATCCCTGTGTCCCAAAGTAAGACTGAAGTATTCAGGAGAACAGTGAATACCAATTCCCATCTCTGCAGCATTATCTCATGCGTCATCAATTACTGCCATGCCTAAATCTAGCATCATGCCAGCACATTAAGACAGTAGGTACTATATGCAGTGTTCACTGGACCAGAAGAACAGAAATAAGAAGGGGGAAAGGAAACCCTAGAGAAGAAATTAAAAAAGGCAGACCGTGCAATACAAACCAGATCATGGCTGCTTAGCTAATATGGGCCAACTGCTGCGGAAGAAAAATGTCGAACACCCCAAGTTGTGTAAATTTTTGGTAAACATCTAACACACACACACAAACACACACAACACCAACCTACACACCAACAAAAATATATAGTGGGCTTTGGCTAACACTGGTTCTTCTAGGGGCTGACTAAGGTGGAGAAACTTTAACAGAACTTGAATTAATAGGGAAAAGAAACACTTGACAAGTACTTTCTTAACAAAAATCTAGACTTAATCAGAGCACTACTAAGTGTCCTGTGATTATTCACTACAAGTTTTCTTGTTTCTGAAGGAAAACTGAAAATGGAAACTTAGCTAAAGCTAAATGCCAAACATGGGTCCAGTTTAGGCTGAACAAGCTATTGTGTCTAAAACCAGCAGAAGGTGCTTTGCAAAGAGAAAAATGAAAAAGCTCCAAAAAGCTTAAAAAACTAAAACTAAACAAAATCTACTTTTTCTCCATCTTACAGAAGGAGTCTCCACACCTAACTCAAGGTAAAGCAACTTTAGAGAAAGGCTCAGAGCAGTTTCAGCTCCGTGGGGAAGGACTGCTGGACTAACACTGATCCCTCTCTCCTTACTGCCAGGTGTCATCATAACACTTTAAATACACCAGTAGTTTTCCAAAAATATAAACTAAAAAGGATCAAAATATATTTTACTATACTACTCCATCAGGTTCACATATAAATTAAACTGATTCTTCAAAGAAAAGTACAAAAACTTAAAATAAATATCTATGAATGAATGTATTATTTTAAATAATTCCTGAAATATTGTGTTGAACTCAAATTTCAAGTTTTACTTTCAGGACTACTTCAAGATTAAATCCCAGGCCCACCTAAGGTCAGCATGCAGTTTACCAACAATTACCCCTCACTGACAACAAGGTGCCCACTGCTAAGAGATTTGACTGCATTCATATCAAGTACCATCCGAGCACGGCCCAATTCCGGGGGGAATGATGCTGATAAGGGGGGGCCTTACCGATTCGATGGGCTTGTCTAGAGACGCCTGCTCTATCTCCAGGTGCCCCTCTTCATACTGATCAAAGTGATTGCCCTGCAAGAGAAAACCAGGGTCAGCTCCACAGCACAGCACACGCTTCCATCAGTTTAGTGCCCAGACAGCTTTGGTTACAGTGTTGTATTTTATACAATTTTGCTAACAAATGAACTTATCAAATACAGGCTCAATTCAGTGTATCAGCTACAAGGAAAAAAAACCCTAAAAACTAAGTCAATTTGATGACAATCATAAACTATTAAAGTTGGCAAAATACCAAACATTTACAACAATATTTCTGGATTTTTTTCTTTCTAAAGTCTATGAAAACACTGAGCATAAGCACCAGTGCCAGCATGGAAACCACAGAGGACAAAAAGCAGCAGGAGTGGATGTCCCCACCACTATAAGGCTTTCCCTGTACCAGGAATTTGCTTGAGGGACACATGTGATTTCATACACCTTAAACCAAAAAACCCCACAGTGGTACCAAAGGAAATCTGCCCCTGTGCCCACAGCGTTTGTCCGTGGTGTGGAGCAGCCCTTCCCACAAATTAGAACAGTGATCTGTCCATGGAAGTTATCCCCAACACACCACACAGCCTTTAGTCCTGCCCCGAAGCAGTCCCCCTGACAGCTGACCACCATCCCCCTTAGAAAAATTGCATCTTCTGACGTTTTTGGATGGATACTGAGCATGCAGGTTCCCGAGCTAGGGAGGCAACGGCAATCTCTGTTCTCCAGAACAAGTGTTAGTGCTGGAAAACACCAGTGAAGGGCCATTTCAGGAAAAACAAACACCTCTACCACAGCTCTGCCAGAATTTTAGAGGTTTCTGAAACCTCAAATTCCTGAGAATGCAAACATGGTGAACCATTTTTGGCTGGTCAATAGGTCCATGATGCAACACATCCACTATCACTAGCACAGACTTGGAAAAGAAACACTTGGACTTTCCTTCCAGCTGCAAACTCAGAAGCAAAAGAGGTGAGATTCCTGCAGCTGGGATGAGCCCAAAAGCCACTGAAGGGGGTGGTTTCAGTGGGCTCTCCTACATTCCCAGGCACTGCTCAGTGTCACAGGAACTCCAGGAGGTGCCAAGCCTTGGCTGTCATCCCCCCTACTCTCCCCTCAGTGCCACTGGAACCTCTGGCTGCTCCTTGCACACCAAACTCCTGGCAGGTTTTATTAGCATCCCAGCTTCACAATCCCTTGGAGCAGGAACATGCAGCACTGCTGCCAAGAGAAACACGTTGTCACCCTCCTCCTTCCACCAGTACCAATGTTTCCTTCTGCAAGAATTTTAATGGAAGCCAGCACGCGAAAGAGCAAACTGCAGTTGTAACAGACTGCCGGAATATTACAAGCCAGGCACCAGCCTCCAAAAATCCTCTGGAAGGAGTGTTCCTATGCAGCAATGCAAATCTGCAAGGGAACGTCTTGGCTGAAACCTGGTGCCAAGAGAAGGTGCTTTGATGCTGGTGCCCCAACTTCCAGCCCATCCATCATGTGCATGCCCTGGTGGTAAATTCACCCTGGCCACGTTCTGCTCCTGGGCATCGTCTTTCCCATGGCCTCTCAGAGCGAATTTGGGGTTTAATCTGCAGGCAGCAATCCACTCCCACTCTTTTTTTTTTTTTTT
>VZTE01003536.1:68239-82200 GCA_013397775.1 Eulacestoma nigropectus
TTTTTTTTTTTTTTTTTTTTGGACAGCCTTCGAGGAGGAATCTGAAGGCAAACTTACTATGCACAAGCAGTCGTTGAGCTGCTTTGGAAAGCTGATAAGGCTCAGAGACAGCACGGTGTGGATGCACAGACTGTGTATGTGAGGAGTCCAGGAGCCCACACCAAAACACACCAAAAATCTGCCTCAGTGACTGGGGGCAGCCCAGCCTCCCAAAACATAGTGCCCAAGAGAACCAGAGCAGTCAGGAGTGCAGATGCTGCCAACACTGGCAAAAACACATTGCTAAACTTCATCTATTAAAACATTAAACCCACATAACATTAAGTTAACCAACACTTGAAACCCTCTCAGCACGAACCCAGACACGTCCCTGCGCCTCCTTTCACTCGCTGCCTGCAGGTAGCTCAGCACACACCACTCAATTACCTGGAACAGGCTAAATATTCCTGCCCACTCCCAGCTCCTCTGGTGTGTTGCCAAGGCACTGAAAGCTGTTTTTACCGAGGCAAGGGTCAATCCCAGTTCGAGGGCAGCACGCCTTGCTGCTCCGAGGCTTCACAAGTTGCTTTTTCGGAGCTTAAAACAACAACTCCTCCCTGAAACTATGCAAAAGGCTGAGCACTCCCTGTGCCACGGACAGAGAATCAGAGAGCAAACAAAGCCATTATCCCTAAGTTCTGGTGATCCCACCACTACCCACTCCATGTATTTTGGGGGTTATTTTATATATTCATATTCTTTTGGGTTTATTATGTACTTGATCTCTACTTGTTCCCAGTCCAAACAGCTGCAATACTAAAACTGGAACTTCCCAGAGAGGCAAGCGTTGCCTGTCAGGTGGAAGTCCTGGGCATAAAAAGGCCATGGAGTACAGGGAACAGGCCCCGTGGGGATGCTGCCAGCCTCCTCCTGTGTCAGGAAGGTTTTCCAGGCTTGGAAATTCAAGGCTTCAGAATAACAAAGTGTCCAAACGGAGCTGAAATCAATACTCATCACAAAGACTTCTCTTTATTTATTTTTTTAATCAATATTTAGAATAAATGATAAAGGAAAAATTCCCTTCCACCATAAAGCAGCTCATCCTGGAAAAAGGCAAGCAGACAATCCAATGGTCACTGTGAGGTCGGATTTATGGGGGTTCAGGCCAGTGATGCCTAATCAGGGAAGAGAAAAATGGTTCTATGGCTATGGCCACAACAATGCTCCTTGCCATCATGGTGATCCCAGGCATTTTGGAGCTGGAAGTAGCACAGTCCATCCCATTGCTCCTTCATCCCTGGAACTGGCTAAGGAACAAGTTGAGGGCAATTCCATCTGGTTTCCCTTTTTTCCAATCCTATAACCTGGTGCATCAAAGGGATCCATAAAACATTCCTGTTTTGCTGTAACTTAAGACAAAGAATCAGAAAAACACAAAATACTTTAACACTTAAATCCAGTAATTAATTAAACCCCAAATGCTGGATCTGTTTGGAATACATTTCTGGCAAACATAAACCCCAAGCACAGACCACGTTTCAGTATGATTTTGAAGTGTGTCTTCTGCAGACTTGAGGGACGCTTCCCACTTCAGAGGAAACCTTTATGTGAAAAGAAGGATTAAATCCCTTGGATTCAACCCCACGGATACTAGGACATGAAATAACAGCTGCATTAAACGCAGCACTATTCAAAACCTATTCCCAAACCTTCTTCCTGTACGACTGTTACAGAGATGCTGTAAATTCCCAGCCCTGGAAGCTAACAGCAAAGCTTCCACCTGCTGCTGCGGACGAGGATTTTGGGGCTGACTGCAGCACCCTCCTCCCCCTCATCCTCTGCCCTTCCATTTTACAGCTGCCTGTATCAGGGTCTCACTTCTGCTTTGTGAAACGAGATGTGTTGCACTGTCCCTTTCTCACAAACACTTCTCCATCCACCCTGGAACAGCAGAGTAAGTAAGATGAGAGGCTTCCACTTAAGTAGCATTTACCGCTCTCACTTTGTGCTACATCGAGTGCTGCGACACTGGTGCTTCCCTATAACCACACTGAAATTCAATATATTTTCCTACTTCATGAGAAGCAAGGGCAAGCCTCCAGCATGCAAACACTCCTCATTACACACCACACACATCACTTGGCTTCCTTCTCCAGGAGCCAACATGTTTGTGCCCTGTAATTTTTGTGTAATATCATCTGAACTTTGGCTCTCTACCCACTCTGGTTACTCACAGTCACATGTTCTCTGCTCCCTCCTCCACTTTCCCATTGTTTGATCTTTGCTCGAAGCTCTTGGCCAAACCTTGTCTTGGAGCCCTCACACACTGAATACGACATTTGAAAAATCAACCAACAAAAGCTGCCTCCATGCAGGATTTCAACTCTTGTTCTCCCTTCTTTGGACTGTAAATACTTCAGAGCCCAGGCTCAACAAATGTCATTTTGTCCCAAACCATACCCAGTGGAGTCACGGCATTTCCTGGGACAATTCAAGTTCATAGCTCAGGGGAAGAGCATTGCTGCCTCTTTCCTACTTACAAGGTCCCAAACATTGTGGCAGTGAGACCCAGTCAGCATCATAAAAAAAACCTTAAGAACTTAATTATACTTTCATCCCAAAATCCTTAGTGGTAAGAACTGTTGCTAATAAATCACTCAATGCAAGTGAAATGAATTGTTGATTAAAGCCCATTTATCAAAGTTTAGTACCACAGAATTCACTCTCTCCTCTACACGAGGCACCTCTTCAGGAAGGTGGGTTCACACAAAGCACATAGGACACACAGAAATCACTGGGAGGGGGAACCCTTTAAAAGCATCTTCACAGTGACAAGCAGAAGAAAATAGGCTCTTTCCTTCCCTCTCACACCCCAAAGGGTGTATCCAAAACCAGAGCCGGGTCATGAGCACCGCCTGCATTTCTAAGTCACCTAAAGCACCACCAACACAATGAGGAAACCAGGATGAGTCACTCCAACTGCTTTAGGGCCATTAGACCTTCCTGGATATTAATTACTGGACTGCTTTGTGCAATCCGCCAAGCACGGAGCAGATTAAGATGTCAGCATGCAGAACACATTCCATATAGCGCCCATTCCTGATGGGAATGAGTGGTTTCTTTGAGGAACAGCCCTAAGTTATCCATGTATTATTTCCAAAGAAAATGTGGCAGCCTCGAGCCCTGCAGCTGGCCCAGAGCTGGGGACACAGCGCTCACACGGAGCTGAGAGCAGGACACAAAGGAGCAGTACAATGGAGCCGGGAGCACAGGGGATCCTTTCAGGACACCTCTGTTCAGCTGTCCTTGGGCTCCTGCTCCAGCAGAGCCCAGTCACACCAGCCTGGTGGTTAATAACACCAGAGAGAAGGTGAGTTATAAGCCCAATGCAAGTCAGATAGCAAGAGCCTAGAACTGGAAAATGCTGCCTGCTCCATCAACCACAGGGACAAGGCCTTCAGCGCTATGAATGGAGTAAAATAGGAAAAGATTCTGGCATAAAACTCCGTGGCTCTGCCTGGGAGCATTAAAGCAGAGATAGCTGGGGAGGGAATGGGCAGAATGCAGCTGCTGAGACATCACAGCAGAAAACAATCTATTTATGTCCCTACTGGATTTCAGGACTGGCTCAGGAAGGCATTCAGAAACACTGCTTCGTGAGACCACGCCAATAACAATCTAAAGAAAGCAATTTTGCAGAAAAGCCTTACTATACTCACTGTTATTATTTCTTAAATGCACTGGAAAAGAGCACAGCATGATCATGACTGCTTAACTGCACTTGAAAAGAGCTCAGTGTGCTCCTTAGATATTCAAAAATTAGTTTTACGCTAGTAGAGTAACAGAAAAAGACTCAAAAAAATCACATTTATATTGCATTTACCTTCGAAAATGGAATTTTAAAACACTAAAGCAAATCAGCACCACTTCTGCATATCCTATTTATCCATCAATTCAATCAATAAATCTTAAACTCTAAAAATACTAAGTCAAGCCATAAAATTCAGGGTTGTTACCCACAAGTATCACTTGAAAGCATTTAACCAAGCCCATTACCCATTCCCAAAAGCCCTGCAGGCATTAGGCTGAGAACAGCAGCTGGGACACAGGAATATCCAAAAAGAGAAATGAGGGCCCCTAAAAAGGCCATTTTCTAGCATGGATGAAGCCAGGGCAGGCCGCGTGAGCTGCAGATCCCGGAATGTTTTGCTCCCGCGGCTGGGAAGCACAGCTGACATTTCCTGCAGTCCTCCAGGGACGGGTCAGCACAGGTGCAAGGTCTGAGCACAGCGAACTGGAGCGGCATCTGAGCACAAGGGAGCAAATGCCATCTTGCCAAAATCCTCCCTCCCTGCACGCACACGGCACCTCCACAGAGCAGGGGAAAAAACCCTCCGATTCCAGAAGCCATATCCTGTTAAACTTGCAATTTTCTTTTCTAAAGGACATGGAGCAGTTACAAAACCTTTAGATGGATAAGACACCCTCACATCCGTCCACTTTTCCCAAAGCTGGCTCCCAGCACTCTTGCAAACATCCCACATCCAGGACACCGGGGTGAATGCTGCCTGTCCAGCACCAGCACAGTGGCCGAGGGGCTCAGGAATCACTCTGCAAAGCCCTGATGGAGCACCAGCCTCTTGCCTGACCCAAAGACCAGGAATTTCAGCAAACCACCATCGACACTCATCTCATTTTGTATTTAGTTCTCTTTTGACAAACCTTTCCAGCTTGGGCAGCTGTTTCCAGATGTGCTGGTTTCACTTCTCTTGCACGTGGCCTGAGGGTGAGACAACCACCACCTGCAGCTGCAGTGGCACATCTGGGACAGGCAGGATATAAAAACCCACTCCAGGCATGGATGAGATACAAGGGGTACAAGTGACAAGGTCTGCCAGTGCTCCAATTTGGGGTTTATTTGTGGGGCTCTATCAGCAACATCACCACTGACCTCACAGCAAGTTTCAGCCAACACCAGTGGGGGAAGGAAGGTGTTAAACCCAAATGCAGCTCCCCATGACTGATCCTTGTGTTTATTACACACAATCAAAATGTAACGGGTTTCTAATACCTCTGCAATATCCACACCTCCCTATGCAGACTGACTACAGATCACAGCAGTAATTCATGCTGCCCTTTGCAGCTCGGCAGGGCCTGATGACTCTATACCATGGAAGGGCTCCAAAATGTAATTGATGCAGACAACCATGTTGATGTTTAGAAATCCATCCAAAGAACTCAAAAACAACTCCAGGAAAGTGCAGCTTACAGTGTTTTTTGAATATTCATTATGCAGCCAGAATAAAACATATTTTTAAGATCAACATGCACCTAGGAGATGGCTCCATCCAATCCTGGAAACTTTCTTGGATAATTTTAAAGGCCACATGGGTTCTCAAAGCTATAAAAAGCAATACAAAAGCAACTTTGTATTGGCACCTGAAAAGCCTTTGTTAATGCTTCCCAGAACAAAATCATCCTTTTTCCTATTGTTCCCTGTAGTGTCTGTAAAGACACAAAAAAATCAGATTCTTTCCAAGCAACACAGAGGTGGAGCATTCCCAAACAACATATTCTCACTGCCCTCCACACGTTAGGAATCACTTTCCCAGACCTTTCCCTGCAATACGAGTGGGAAGTATGGACACGGCACATCTGCACACCCCCAGAAACAGCTGAATATTTACAGTCAACATCTTGTGAAAGCTGCAGCAAAACCTCATTTTCAGCAGACACACACATCAATTATTCTGAGAGTACTTAACAGGAAAATCCTCTCAAGTCAATACAACAAAAGCAATCACTTGAGACTTGGAGATGAATTTAAATTGGCAAGGTTTGAAAGAAGCACCTTGGAATTGCACATTGAGAAGCTGATAGCACCTTTTGTTTACCGAACTAAAAATTAATTTTGACAAAACTCTTCCTGGTAAGTCGAAAAACACTGAAAACCCACTCAGCAGAAAACATTTAAGACTAGTCACAGGTCAAGAGGTTTAAACCAGGAAAAAGTGCATATAAATACCCACTTAGACACGTCCAAATAAAAACATGTTCTACAGTTCCGAGATAAACAGCTTGTACCACACAAGGAGTGGGAGCCAGAGGCAGGTCCCTGCTTTGCATACTTTGGCACTAAACAAGAACAATTTCATGTCTTTCAGATTCCTTCTGCCGCACCAACGCCAGCTGTGGATCTGTTCCAGCACACCAGGGATGCTCTGCAGTCCTTCAGCAAGCTCTACCCAAGAGGCAGCACTGGCCTCACTCACCCAAGTTTCTCTTTGCCATTTTTAGCGTGCCTTGATGCAGAAGCTGCTGCAGCTTCCAGCACCTGCATCTTCATGGCTAACCAAGATCTTCAAGACGATCTTGTTCCATCCTGTGCCATGGGAAGGACACCTTCCACTATCCCAGGTTGCTCCACCTGGCCTTGGACACTTCCAGGCATGGGGCAGCCACAGCTTCTCTGAGCAACCTGTGCCAGGGACAAGGAGGAATTCCTTCCCAATATCCCATCCAGCACTGCCCTCTGGCAGTGGGAAGCCATTCCCTGTGTCCTGTCCCTCCACTCCTTGTCCCAAGTCCCTCTCCAGCTCTCCTGGAGCCCCTTTAGGCCCTGGAAGGGGCTCTGAGGTCTCCCTGGAGCCTTCTCTTCTCCAGGTGAACACCCCCATCTCTCCCAGCCTGGCTCCATGGCAGAGGGGCTCCAGCCCTCGGAGCATCTCCGTGGCCTCCTCTGGACTGGCTCCAGCAGCTCCACATCCTTCCTGTGCTGGGCCCCAGGGCTGGAGGCAGCTCTGCAGGGGGGGGCTCACCTGAGTAGGGCAGAATTCCCCCCTCACCTGCTGCCCACGGTTGGCTCCTGGGCTGCCAGCACACAATGGCTGAGTCACTGAACTTCTTCTCAAACAATATCCCCAAGTTCTTCTCCCCAGGGCTCCATTCAATCCATTGTCTCCCAGCCTGGATTTGTGCTTGGAACTGCTGACCCAGGTGCAGGACCTTGCACTTGCCCTTGCTGAACTTCATGAGGTTCACACAGACCCACCTCTCCAGCCTGTTCAGGTGCCTCTGGATGCCACCCCTTCCACATCAGTACAAGGCAAGCAGAAACCAGCCTGGTGGGACAGGATGCTAATCATGTAATATTTAGTGAGTAATCTATTTACCACTACAAACTTCCAAGCTTTCATAATATTATCTGCCTTTTCTTTCTTACTATGGTGTCTGACTTGATAAAGAATTGTTGCTAAACCAAAATCTCACAGAAAATCTCCCTCAGGGGCACGTTAACAGGATTCAAACTTCATTCAATACTTTTATGGATGACCAGAGGAAACAGCACCCGCCAGCTCAGTTTGCAGATCAGGCAGCCCAACAAAGAGTGAGCAACAGTGAGGACATGTTTGTACAGAGCAACCTGACCCGTGCTGAAGAGCGGCTTCAGCTCCCTAACACCACGTCTGCTTTCACAGAGCCCTGTACAAACACAGCCACAGCACAGGGCTGCACCCAGTAGGCTGAGAAATTCCAGTTAAAACCTCCTCACGCAACACGGTAGCAGAAAGGATAAAAATACAGTCCAAGGGTGTGCAATAAAAGAACAACAAACATGAAAAAAGTGGTAAACAGATGTTTATCTTGGTGTGTTATACAGGTAAGTCTGCTCTAGACTCCTTTGAGCAAGTTTTCAAGTCACAAGTGTGGACAATTTAGGATGCAGAAAGGTGTAACAACACAAAGGGAGAACAGTAAGAGAATTCAGAGCCATTAAGGCTCTCAGAAGAAGCTAAAATTGAGCAGAAATGCTGTATATGCCTTCACGTAAGAGGACACAGTGTAGTAATGTGTGCTTTGGCATAGCAGAGAAGGACAAAGATCAGCTAAAAGCTGAAAATAAAAAAAATCTAGAAGAAAAATTAAGGAAAATGCAGCTTAAAATGGCTAAACTACCAGAACAATCTACAAAGGAAAACGTTCCCAATTACCAGTTGTCTTCAAGGGAGAGATATGGCAGCCAAACACAAACTCCTGGACTCAGAACTGGGTCAAACAATGGGAATTGAAAGCTAAGTGATACCTGGATATTTAAAGCCAACATCCTAATATTAACTTCTGGCTTTAAAACTCTGAATGGCCAAAATCTCAAATTAACTGCTCATGGAGCTGCTAGTAGCAAGAATTACTACAGGTTTAAAACCATGTGGTAGGAGAAAAGCTTCTGTCAACTGAGGAAGTGCTGCCCTAGAACTGCAGCAGGGCTTTTTATCAGATGAGCTCCTAAAGCTCCACATTCCCACACAGCGGGGTGGCAGAAGCCTGGTTAGAGGGGTGGGTTTTGTCTTAAGGGGGTGACTCAGAAGAAGCTGAGGTAGCTCAGCCATGGCTTGTTGGGACTGCAGGATAAAGTGTTTCCTTTCCCATTCACTTGGCCTCGGCAATGGAGAACATTACTGTAGGAGAGAAGTGACAACACAGACTGGGGGAAGAAGGTCTATACAATTACCTTATCATGTGAGTCCCAGAAATCCACACTGAAGTTCAGACCCTCTTGTGATGTTCTAAAACTGAAACCAATACTACTTGATCTACTTTGGAACACATTCTCCCCCAGTCTTCTCCCCCCCTCCTCACTCACACAGGGAGGTTAAAAAAAATCAGTCACAGTTCTGCTGTTCCTGCTTTGCTCAACTGAGAGGTCAGAATGTCCTGCCAAGGAGGTAAGAGCCGTATTCTTCCCGTGCTGGGCCCACACCAGAAACCTAACCTGAATTGAATGATAAATTAAGACCTCTAAACTATACTAATAGATCTTTTAAAATCTCAGATTAATCCTTCAGTTAGAAAACACTCCATGGAAAAGGCAAAGGCTGCCTCCTGACTGCTTGCAGCTACTCCTGCCAAAGGCAAATTCACACCCCAGGATCTTGGATCACTTGAAAGCTCAGCATAACAGATTTTGCAGAGATTCCAATCCTCATTCCCCCACATTAAGTTTTTCTTTTCCCAATTAGTAAAGGCAGGCAGAGAAAATGACCCTCTTTATCTCTCTGCAGCGCAGAGCACAGGCATCAGCTCCCTATGCCACATTGCCCCAAGCAGCTGGGCCTGCTGAAGGACATGAAAATCAAATGCACTTCCCTGAGGCAGCACCTGGGAAGTGAATTGAAGCTGCAGCCATGGCCACACTCATTAAGGATGGATTCTAAACCTCCTCGCTGCCGGCCCAGCTGTCCGGTAAAGCGCTGCCTAAGCTGCTTGGGAACAGAACTTATCCCTGACATTCTGCCAATTAAAAAGCATAAAATCCCCCTGCCAGCAGTGCTCAGCTCAACCTGCTGGAAGTGGCAGGGCCAGCAGCACAGTGATGTGCTGGCTTAGCTCTTCAAATCCTTTGTGGAGGGAAAGAAAAAAAAACACCTAACTTCTTGGAATTAGCAGGAATACCCGAGCTGAGGTTCAGACTGGCCACACTTCCACCCAGCAGAGAAAACCAGGCATGGTTCTTCCTGCTGAGTGGAAGTGTTATTCCATTGTACAGACTACACAACACCAAAAAACCAAGAGACAGAACAGCCTGTGTTCCGTCTGGCTAATGATGCCAGTAAGTGCAATGTACGTAGGAAGAGGAAATTATTGTACACATAGACACATATGGCTGGTAATATTTCTGTTCCAACAATGAAAAGGAGAAAAATGCAGCAAGAAAACATTTTCTCAACATCTAGGAGTAAGTAGGAGCACCACTGGGTTTCAGTGAGAGAGACATCCACGATATTTATTCTCTGAGTTTGCATAGCTGATCTGAAGAATAAAACCATTGCAAATGCAAAAACAGCACTAAAAAATATATTTACTTACTGCAGCAGTTTCATATGTTCAAACAGATTTCATGAACGCTCCTACAATATTCTGTTAGCATCATTTACAGCTATTGTTCAGAATTCTTCAAAGTTACGGTGGTTCCCATTTGTCTCTGCCAGGGAAGCCCATCAGTCCAGGGAACAGTGGCACAGACAAGCGACAGAGCCTGTGACAAACAAGCTCCCCAGTCCTTCACCCAAAGGACTAAGCTTGTCAGGAACCCAAAAATAGCCACTCTTGTATGGAAAATGGAAAAAGGTTGGGATTTATTTGGATGAGCCACTCAAGACTTCACTTGCCACTGCAGAGTCTAGAAGAGAGGCAAGAGAAGGAAGGTCAGGGATATCCTTTCTCCTCCACTAATCCAACTCCCTGTCCAAGGCTCCCAAACAAAGCCCTGTGCTGGCCTGGTAAGGGAGAGATCCCCATGACAGGCAGAGCACAGCTAAAGGCCTTTCTCTGGAGCTGCCATCAGGTTCAGCACCTGCAAAATACAGTCAGAACCAGGGGCTTTCCGAGTTTCTCTAACATTTCAGAGCTTAAAGCGAAACGGGAAGAGGATCTAAGCCTTTAGTGTGGCTTCTAAAGCTACAGAGCACAGCAAGAGCTCAACAATCCTGTGAGGAAAAACCCCAAGGGCTGCCTAATCAGCTCACTGCAGTGATATCCTCCAGTGCCATTCCTGCTTCTTTGGCAATTTCAACTTTCAAATCATCCTTAGCTTTGAGGTTCCTTCCACTGAAACACAGAGAGAAGTCACAATAATTTCAGTGTATACAATCTTCCTCCTCTCCCTCCACACCATGACCTTCATCCTTAGGGATAAATATGACTGTCTTATCCTCACACAAGCCACTCTCTTCCACGGGCTCCCTATAACTCCCTGGGAGGAGCATCACTCCCTCTGCAGCTCTCTTCATGCCCATCACATCACTGGCTGTAGCTATGGGAAGATCCCTCACTCCCTCTTATCTCTCCAGTTCTCAGCTGACCCCTCTGCCCAACAACCCTTCTCTCCTCAGCACTTTTCCATGCACTTCAGACCATGGATACCTTCCCTTTCTCAGCTGATCTAGGTCCTTCCTTCCTGCTTTTCCTGCAGTGCTGTATGTTTCCATTCCTGTCTCTCCTGATGGCACTCATCTTCCTTCAGTCAGGCATAGGGGAGGGAAGAGCAGCTCCCAGCAGCTCTCACCTTTAATCCACTTTTCTCCAGCATATCAGAAGCTCAGAAACCCGAGGATCACCTCTGCTAACCCTGTGCTGCCAGCTCTCCCTTGCCTACAGTGCTCAACTTGCACTCCTGCCAAACTGATCCTCCCAACCCAGACTCTTTCCAGCTTCTCTCCAGAAAGGCAGCTGATAACAATAATGAGAACTCTGAAATGCTTTTTTTTCATCCAGTGACTTTTCCATTAGCCACATCACTAATCCCAAGATACGTGCCTTTCTTCCAAACAGCTAGAAGTGTAGGTTTGACCTACACTCTTTACTCCTGACCTTTTGCTTCTCTCCCTCTCTCCAAACTGTTACACATCCCTTCACTTTGAGGAGATCACAAGTAGATCACCCCAGAACAAAATCCAAGAGATCTCCACAGCCTCCCTCCCCACACTGCATCCATCCCTGCTCAAGCTGTGTAATTTTAGAGCCTGTCTCCCTCTGGCCATGCTCCCTGGCACTCACCAGTCTGGCAGGGACACGGGGCCACATCTAGAGTCACACCTGCTCCAAGGACAGAAATTTCACCTGCCAAAAAACTACAACTGTGTGAAAAGGGCATCCTTAACACCCACAGAAACACCACTGGTTTTGCTGTATTTGCAGACCAGGATTTTCTAGACAGACACAGGCAGGTGTATTTTTACCTATGGCTACAGCAGCCCTGAAAATACCCAGCATAGCGAGCATTTCCTGTATTCCACAGGAATTCCTGTGTTCCTCTTATAGCTCACGCATGTCTAAATACAGAGAAGAAAATTCAAAAGTCTTCTCTGAAAGTGACTTCAAACCTTATTTTTCCTTCATCAAAAAGCTTTCCTCCATCAACAGACTTCGGAAAAACTGTTAGACTGCCCAGCTGCCAGGGGTAGGTGCACGCACCCTTGAGCTTCCAAAATTCAGCGTGACCTTGTCCCAGTCCCACTCAGATCATCTCCTCCACAGCTCACTGTTTTCACCTTCAGTCCTCCGCAAGCCTCAACCAGCTCCAAACTGCTCTTCCCAGGGGACCGATTCCACTTTTCCCTCCCAGGAAGCTTTAACACAAAATAAAATGTCTCTCTTCTCCCTGGCATATTTTCAGGCACGGAAGAACAGAGCAGTGACCCTTCCATAAACCAAAACCTACCTTTTTATTTTTCACTCTAGTCTATGGGAAAGACAAGGAAAGCCTGGTATTTAGCACAGAGAAATCCCAATTTAGAACAGTGCCCTTTTTTTAAAGTCAAGGGGACACAGGGCTGTGACTTGAGTTCTTGTCCCCAGGCACACTCAGCAGCTTCCAAGATCTCGGGATCGGGTAATGGAGCCGAGTTTCCTCCCTGACATCACCACACGTTCTCCCTGCGTGCCCAGAGCCACGACATAGTAACAGGTTTTGCCACTACAAGTAGTTTTCTTGCCATGGGGTTTCCCCACAAAGGGACAGGAACAAGGACACCCAAAGGCAAATGTGGACACGACTGCAGAGCTCACCCATTCCCCGGGCACAGCCACAGTACCCAACCTGGTTTAGGTTCCCCATCTCTCTCTTACCAAAGGATTATGAGAAATGTGTTTTCAAGCCCAAGATCTGGCTCGCTCCACTTCCTGAACACAAACTTCAAAACCAAATCAGACCATTTCAGTGTTAATTATGGCTCATTTCTTCACTTAAGGAAATGAAGGATGCAAACAAGCGCATGTTTGGGGCTGCGACAGGAGCCAAACCTCCATCCTCAGAGCAGGCAGTGCCAACAGGGCACACAACCACGCCGGTATTTATTTTCTTCACAACCACGCTGATATTTTTTTTCTTGTGTGTTTCTAACACAGTTTAATAACAATTTTTGAAGCATGCACCCCTTATAACATCCAGAAGCAACACAAATTACTCACTCCTGGATGTCCTGACAGCTTCCAAGACTGCACCTTAATGCCAGATTAAGCGGAATTACGCAAGCTCCACATTATAAAAACCCTCCCAAGTCTTTGGGTGAAAGGCCCGAGTGAGGATGAACAGCATCATTCCAACTCGAAGCTCCCGAAACAAGGACCCACAGAACAGCTCATCCACGGCTCTCCTCGAGCAGCGTTATCCTCGCTCCTTTTGTTTTCCTTTCTAACCCCGAGACTCTCTCGGGCTGAAGTCAGAGAACAACATGCCATTGTTCAAGCTTAATGAGTCAACGTTAATTTTCCCATTGTTTATTTAAATCCCCTTTAAAACAGCATCAGTGGCGTTAATTACGTTGAAATACTGATGTTTTGTTGGGGGGGGCCGGGTGTGAGAAGGAAGAGGCGTTTTCCACAGAGAAGCGGGTCGCTGGCAGATATTCGGACGGCGCTGATCCCGGGGGGAGTGATCCGACCCCTCAGTGGGAGGCGGGTGATTCCCTCATCGAGGGGCTGGTTCCCTCACCGGGGAGGGGCCCAACCCCTCACAGGGGATGGTCGATCCCATCACTGGCGGAGGGTTGATCCCCTCACCGTGCTCCCCCGCCGGCCACTCCGCGGAGTCGGCCCCTCGCCGCCGCCGTCACAACACGCCGCCCGCTGCCCCCCGTCCCCGGGCCGCTCTCCCCTGCCGCGGGTCACCTTGACAGCCGGCCTCGGCCCCCCGCGCTCCCCTCCGTGCCGCTCCCCGCCACGGCGCAGCGCCGGGCCCGCGCACAAAGCCCCGGCGGGGGAGGAAGGCGACCGAGCCCGGCCTCAGAGGCCGCGGACGCGCGGAGCGGCGCGAGGGAAGTACCTGGAAGTCCCTGTCCTCGTTGAAGCGGGAGAACCTGTCCGCCATTTCGCGCCGGCCCGGCCCGGCCCGGCCCCGCTCCGGCCGCCGCCGCCTCCGCCCTCAGCGCCGCCCGCCTGCACCGCCTCCGCCGCACCGCGCATGCGCCGCCCGCCGATCACGTGCG
>VZTE01003536.1:104278-125768 GCA_013397775.1 Eulacestoma nigropectus
GGGGTGTCGCGGCTCTTTGGGTCGGGGCGGTTCGCGGCGTGTTCGGGGCGCGGTGTCACTGCCCGGTCCGGCCGTGCCGGGGGCCGGGACCGCTCCGCCCGCAGCGATGTTTCCCCACAGCGCTGACATTCCGCCGGTGCTGAATCGTCCTCCCGGCGCTGCTCGCACGGGGCCGGGGGAGCTTTCCCGGGTGCCGCGGCCGAGCTCCGCTCCTCGCTGAAGTTCCCTCGGTGTTCGCTTCTCCTTGTCCCAGCCGGGCGCTGGTCCCAGCGCGGGCCCCTTTGGGCTGTCCCGGCCGGTCCGTGGTGCCAGGGAGGTGTCGGTGCCCTGAAGGCGTTCGGAGGTGCTGTGGGCACCCCGCCTGGTCTGGGGGTCGAGGTTGGGGCGTGCTGCCCTCGAAACTGGTGTGTAAACCAGTAATTCTTGGTTGTTGTGCTGTGTGGTGACCTCTGCAGGGATGCTGTCACCCTGCTGTCACCCTACTGTGTCGGGAAAAGTTTTCGTAGTGTCACTGTTAGACTTTGGAGGTGCTGTCAGGGCTTTAAGAGTTGTTTGTGCCTCGGTGTTTTGCTGGTTATTCAGCAGTAGGTGCAGCTCTCAGCGGGTCAGGCTCAGGCAGGCTCACAGCCCCTGTTGTGGGTTGGCAGGATCAGGAGTGGCCCAGATAATGTTGTTGTGGTGCTTTTCTCCTTGAGAGCAGAGTTCCCTCGCTTTCGGTCCGGAATTACAGGGACTGAGAGCCACCGTTTCAGTTCCCTAGAGCCGGGATTTTGGCTGTGTTTATGTGGAAGTTGGAGGAGCTCCCTGCGCTGGGGGTGGTGGCAGGGAAGGAAGGGCACTGTGTGGTGGATAACTCCCATGGAACTGATGCTGTGCACACTCGGGTTGTGCTGCTGGCTGTCATTTGTCCCTTTATCTGCCTCGGAGCAAAGTCACTCCCTGGAGCAGAGGGTGGTGGCACTGCCAGGGCTCAGCACTGGCAGCGGGTGTGACACCAGAGTAGGGGGGGATGTACCCCCCTCGCTTTGCTGATGTTGTGCTGCATTTTGTCCATGGGATCTCAGCTTAATACACAAAGCAGCAACATCAGCAAGCCCAGAGTGGAGTATCCAACCCCAGAAATGCCATTAAATGTCTCTTGGTTCTGTGACTCCGGTGGGTCTGGTGTGTGGTGCTGTTTGTAGGTGACCCTTGCACAGCTGGACAAGCTGAGATTGTTCAAACCCGGAGCTGGAGTGAGCAGTGGGGTCTGTGGGCTGGTAAAGCACCTGTGGAGCCCAGACAAAGCACTGCAAACTTCCCTGCACTGTATTTAAACTTCCCAGACCTCTTGGGCTGGGCTGAACTCCCTGATCCTGTTGGAGCAGATCCTGCTTTGGGCACCTCTCCAGGAGCTGACCAGCAGTGATGGTCTTTGACCTGAAACAGCACTAAAGGCAACTTTCCTGCTCTTTTTCTTCCCAGTGAAACGTGATGTCCAGGAAAACGATGAGGAAGCAGTGCAAGTCAAAGAGCAGAGCATCCTGGAGCTGGGGTCGCTGCTGGCCAAGACTGGACAGGCAGAAGGTGAGCCTGAAATCAGGAACTGAGATAACAGGCAGGAGATCCTGCAGCCAGTGGATTTAGTCTCCTTACTTACTGGGATAGCTGGAAAAACAGCTTTTGGCAGGAAATGTTCTCTCAGAGACAGGATAGAAACTAAAAACCAAATAAAGAACATAAATATTACTCTGTTCTTGCTTGGCCCAGTGTTCCAAACAATGCACAGTTCAGTCTGTGGCCCTTGGACATGGGGCTGTTTCAGTATGAGTGACTAAAGTTCTGCTAAGTTGTTATGTTTGAGATGAGAGGTGTCTCCTGGTTGGTTTCAAATGGGAAAGTTTGTCCCATAAAGTCCTTTCTCACCAGCAGCTCCTCTCACAATTAATTGATTTATCTGCTGGACCATTACATCAGCAGCCCCCAGCTCTGCATGGGACAGTCCCTCTATTGTGAGTGTGTGAGGGGACAGGGATGGAGTCGAGTTCTCTGTTCAGTGATGATTTTGAATCTGTTCCTGTCTCCTGTTTCCTGGAGAGCTCGAGGCAGCAGTTGGTTGTTTTGCACTCAGCAGTTTGGGACTGTGCTGTGCCTTTCCCTTGGAGGATTTCAGGACACGCTGTGTCCGCACCCAGAGTGTTCTGTGGTTGGGCTGCAGCCCTGGGCAGTGGAAAATGTTTGTTTCCAAGTGTGGCACTAGGTGGGGAAAGCACCCAGCAGAAGGTTTAATCACACTGGGAGCATTGGGACACCAGGCCTAACTTTGGAGTAGCTCGTGGAAAGCTCTGTGAGGGCTCAGCCACAGATGCAGGTCACAGTTTACATCTATTGTGAAGTGTCCCTTGGTGTCCCACTGGGCTTGGGAAACTTCTTTTTGGCCGGGCCATTTCAGCGCTCTGCCCACGTCACACGCGCTCGGACGAGCGCTCCAGCCCCCGATCCCACTGTGGATTGCAGTTGGACAGGGCTGGGGACAGTGCCTGACTGGCCCTGAGAGAGGGCTGGAAACCAAGGTGCTGTTCATGTCACCTCACTCAGGTGTCCACCTCTGATTCCTGCTGGGGGCTGCTTTCAGGGTCTCTGGGGGAAACAAACCCTTCCAGCACAGGATTCAGCTGCTCCTGCAGGACAGAGAAGCTGCTGTGCAAGTGCCCCTTTCCTGGCTCAAGTCAGTGAGCTCAGTGTGAGTGTCTGTGCTGTGCCAGTACCCTTTGCACCCTGGTGTTTGCTCACCAGAGATCACCAAACACGGCTGGGCTCTGCAGCAGGGGAGATGTGAGGGGGGGTAAAAAGGGGGAAATCATCTCCAGTCTCTTCAGGTCAGTGTGGATGTGCTGCTGGTGAGCAGAACTGAGGGCAGAGTTCTTGTGGCTTCCTCACCTCTGCAGAGCTTGGAGCACTGTTGAGTTTAAGCTGAAGTTTGGCACGAGGATGAAGAGCTCCAGGGTTTTCCCAGAGGGTGGTAATTGATAGATTTATTTTCTTTCAAGGGGAAGGCTGAGGAACTGAAAATAACACATTAAAACCCAGGGTCATGAGGGGGCAAACATGGAATGTGTTTGTGGTCTATTAAAAGTACCACTAAACTGCAGAGTGAGTGTGTTCTGGAGGGAAGAGAATGGACTTGGTGCCATTCAGAAGCCAGGGGTGTGTGTGTAACTCAGAGGGAGATCAGCAGGATCTGCAGGTGTTTTCTGGAGTTGTGGAGCTGGAGGATGAAGGAAAGGGTACCCTGGCTTAGGGTGGTGCTGGAGCTGTGGTCAGGGCTCTGTCCCTTCCCCTCCTGCACCTTTCCAGGTAGGAGTGACAAGGCAGGGGCAGCAGCACCATCACTGGGTACAGCTGCTCTGAGACCCCAGTGCTGGGCAGACACTGGGGTTTCGTCCTGTGGCTTTCACTGCACAGGGTTTGGTTTTTGCCAATGGGACTTCTTGGATAGGTTTGAGGGGTTGCAGTGCCCAAAGAGGTGGTGGCTGCACTGTCCCTGGAGGTGGATATTGGAAAGGAATTGTTCCCTCTGAGGGTGGTGAGGCCTGGCACAGGGTGCCCAGAGAAGCTGTGGCTGCCCCTGGATCCCTGGAAGTGTCCCAGGCCAGGTTGGACTGGACTTGGAGCAGCCTGGGATAGTGGAAGATGTCCCTGCCCATGGCTTTGAGATCACTCCCAACCCAAACCATTCTGGGATTCTGTGACTCTACTGAACCGCAGCCTTTGTTTACAAAAATAACAATAATACGAGTGGCCCCCTTCAATCCTTAATCTTTATCAAGCAGATAAACTCATAGGTTAAATACTTTTCTTTATGACAGTTGCAGATTTTTATAGCATTTCACAGAACTACAGGGTTGGAATAACTTGGATCAGGAATTTGGATAGTGGAGTGTTAGCTCGTGGAAGCACTTCCCTGAGGATGAGCTACAGGCTTCATTTTCCAGAGCTGCTGCTCATCACTCCTGCAGAGCTGTCAATCACACCCCTTTACCAGGCATTGCATTTACTTTAGAAAAATAAAATCCTAAAAATAGTTGATGGTTACGTTGGTAGGAGACAGAAATTTCTGTGGGAACTTTGAGCCTGCACGGCTGCATGTGGAGTTTGCAGAATGCACAGCTGGATTCCAGCTGTTGACTCGGGATCTGCTTTCTGGGGAGTTCTGGGGCAGCTCTGGAGCACATCAGTGGGATGATGAACAGTGCAGTGTGTTCCAGTGGAGTTTTCCTTCTTTGTTCTGAAGTTCCTGTGGGAAAGAGTGTGTTGGGCACTGATTCCATTGGTCCTGAGGAGCTGGGGGAGCACGGGGATGCACAGGAGGAGGGTTCCTGGTGCGTAGTAGTGCTTGAGAGCTGATGGATCTTGGAGAGCCTCAATAGGACAGATCCAGAGCCCACCTTTCCCAGCTCCCACCGAGATCCTGAAGAGGAGCTCTGTGCAGAACTGATGTGTTGGATTGTCTGTGGTTGTTTGCTTGCTGCGTATGAGACCAAAGTGTTTGACTTGGATTAAAATGATCGGGATTTGCATCCAGGAGTAGCACTGGAGATCAAATGGACTCAGAACAGGATGGTGTGGGAAAAGTCATGGAGCAGCAGGTTCCTTGTGGAGCAAAGACTGTCAGCCTGCAGGTTGCAATCTGAGATGTTAAAATAGCTGCACCTTAATTGTACAAAAAGCTGCCTGTTTATGCTCTGGCAGAGAGAAAATCAAACTTTTGTGGAAGCAGGTGTGGCAGTCAGAGCATGCTGTGGTGTTCCTGTACTGAGTCCAGGTGGTTTGCTGGGGTCAGGATCTGTGGTTTGCTGGGGTCAGGATCTGTGGTTTGCTGGGGTCAGGCTCTCCTGCACTGCAGTTTGGGAAATAAAGCTGAGGATCACACTCAAGATAACTTCTGTTTGTTCTAAATCTGCACTTTGAGATGTTTGGAAACCTTCCAGTGCCTTAAGGGGCTCCAGGAGCTGGAGAGGGACTGGAGACAAGGGCCTGGAGGGACAGGACACAGGGAATGGCTTCCCACTGCCAGAGGGCAGGGATGGATGGGATATTGGGAAGGAATTGTTCCCTGTGAGGGTGGGGAGGCCCTGGCACAGGGTGCCCAGAGCAGCTGTGGCTGCCCCTGGATCCCTGGCAGTGCCCAAGGCCAGGCTGGATGGGGCTTGGAGCAGCCTGGGACAGTGGGAGGAGTCGCTGCCCATGGCAGGGGTGGCACTGGAGGGGCTTTGGGATCCCTCCCAACCCAAACCGTCTCGGGATTCTGTGATCAGCGTGAGTGATTGGTTTGGAAAAAAGTGAGTTCCACTTCTAAGGAGTGTGATAAATGAGGTGTATCAGGCTTGATTAAATTTAAAGTAAATAGGTTAAAAAAGTCAAAAATATGAAGAATCATTTTTAGGTATTAATAAGATGTTCTTGTAACAATTGGCATTAGCATTCTTTAGCATTACTGCTAAATGAAATACAGAAGAACCGTTGTTTACATTTGTTTTTATTGGAATCCTTCCAAACTGAAATCCTTCTGATACTCCTCCATACACTAATTGAAATAAAATTAGATTAATCTCTTATTTTAGTTTTGATTCGATACCGGGTTGGTGTAGAAGATTTCTGAATTAGTCATTACCAGCTTTGTTTTGATTTTCCTTTTGCTGTGGAATCCTGTAAACTCAGTAGTGTGAGATCTACCTGGTACTTGGGTGAGACTTAGAAATCTGAGGCAGAGAGCTGTGACTTCAGAGTGCAGCCCCAGTGCTGATGAGTCAGCATTGAACCCTGCCCCTCTGCAGGATCATCTTCCCAAACTGGGAGCAGCCCTGGCTGGGAGCTCCCCGAGGCCACGTGGTGTTTGTTGTAGGAGACTTTTCACTTGTGCTCTGCAATTCCACCACGTCCAGCATTCCTGAGTGACTCTGGAGCTGCTGTGCCGTGACTGCCACGTTCCTCTGCTCCCTGGGAATGACACTTCAGTGTCATAAAAAAAGACTTTTCCTTTTTCCATCTCTTATAAAGACTGGTTTTATAACTGTGAATTAATGAGGAGACGTTGAAGCAGAACTGCAGTTAAGTGAGGTCAGAGCTGATCAGGTAAAGGTGGAGTTGGAGTGTTAAGGAATAGGATTTTCCAGTGGTGGAGCACAAGGTGTATCCAACACCTGGGCTTGGCTAGGTGGGGCAGATGAAAGCATCAAGCTGTGAGTTAGTAAAAACACACCTCAGTTATAAACTCCATCCCTCATTTTACAGAAACATCTCAAAGCATTTTGCAGATTCTTACATTTTAAAACATGCCTGAGGCAGTTACAGCTGGGGGTAGGTGGGCAGCTGCAGTGACAGGCAGGGCTGTGGTGAGGCTGGAGCCCCCAGTCCCCTCTGCAGCCCCCTGTTTGCTGCAGGGCTGCCCTGCAGGTGACATTTGTTGCTCTGTTCCATGGATGAAGAAACTGCGTGGGAAATGTTTGGTGTGACAAATCCTGCTGGTGCATGTGATGTGGGGCTGCTCCAGCTCGATGCAGCTCCTGGCTGGGGGGTTGTGTTTCATGATTTGGGGTTTTTTGCAGAGCTGGGAGGACTCCTGAAGTACGTCCGACCCTTCTTGAACTCCATCAGCAAAGCCAAGGCCGCCCGCCTGGTCCGGTCCCTGCTCGACCTGTTCCTGGACATGGAGGCAGCAACAGGACAGGAGGTGAGGCTGCTGTTCCAGCACCAGGCTGTTCCTCGAAAGCCTGCAACACCATTATCTGACCTAGTTTGCTTCACACTGAAGAATTATTCATGTCAGGAAGCAGACTTATAATGCATTTGGATGTATTTTATAAATAAATCATCAGATAATTGAATTCATAACCATGTTTTCTGCAAGCCTCTCCCTGCTGCAGGTTAGGAGTGATTCCCACCATGGACATTTATCTTAGATTTGTGTTGCTTCCTCAAGTTGTGCCAGGAGAGGTTTGGGTTGGATATTAGGGAAAATTCATTCACCAAAAGGGGTGTCCAGCCGTGGCACAGCTGCCCAGGGCAGTGGTGGAGTCCCCATCCCTGGAGGGATTTAAAAGCTGTGTGGATGTGGCACTTGGGGACATGGGTCAGTGGTGGCCTTGGCAGTGCCAAGGGGGATGGTTGGACTCAGTGATCTGAGAGGGCTTTTCCAACCTCAGTGATTTTAGGTGCAGCATTGGGAGTATTTTGTAGTGTGATCAGTGATGGGAATGTATTCCCAGGGAGCTTGGAGCAGGAAGGGTGTGGGATGGCACAGAACTGGAGGAGCCACTGCTCAGGGCTGGCCAGGAGCTGGTCAGGATTGCACATGGACACACCTGTGATGGGTGTTTGACTGCACAGAGGCACAAAAGTCGCTCCTGAAGTGAGAGTGGAAAGAGTTTGCAGCTACCAGGTGTAAACTGCTCCAGGGGATGAGCTTCCCCACAAGAAAACCTGAGGCAGTCTAAGATAGTGCGCAGTTAGGATTCACTCCATTCTCATCAGCTCCCCTGGATAGAGTTGTCTTAGTTTTTCTTTGTTTTCCCCTATTGTTGGTTATTTGGGATAAGGACAGGAGCACCTTGGACGTGCTGAGGAGCCCCTTCTAGGCAGTGCTGCCCTGCAGAGGGTTGTGCTGGCACACCAAGGCTGGCACAGGGAGGGTCTGAGCAGCAGGTTAGGGACAAGACCCACATGAAACCTGCACTCAAGGACAGGCAGATTGCAGGTTAGAGAGGTTCTGCCGTGCTGAGGGACAGGTAACATTCTCATTAGCCAAATTAGCACAAAATTAGCCAAATTAGAACTTTCATCCTTTAGTGCAGGTAACCCAGCCAATGTCCCTCATTTGCTGCTCAGTCCTTATGGCTTTTGAGTGATAAATGGTGACAGAATGTTCTCCCCCTCTTTCTTTCACAGAAGAGGTATGGGGAAATGGGGTGGGATGAGAAGGGAGAACTCCTAAAAGTGTCAGGAGAAAATGAGCAGCTTCAGGCTTTTCTCAAGGTGACTTGGTGTAAAGGACAATTATTAGGATGCAAAAGAGGAGCAGGTTGGAGTAATGGTGATGGAAATAATAAAAAGTCAAAACAGTCACTTTGGAGCATACTCTGAAGCCAAACCTAAAACCTTAGGGAAGGATGACATCAACCTGTGAGGTCCTTGATGCAGCAATCTCAAATCCTTTCAGAAATGTTCCGAGGAGCGTTTTTCTCCTCAGTGTAGCTCACATCCAGAAGGCTCCCAGGAGCCCAGTAAAGCAGTGAAATTGGAGATTTCTCCAGCTCCTAATGCTCCAGCTATCACCCTGTAATAAATTGAAGCTTCATAATGGCTTTTCATCAAATGTTCACGTTTAATAAGCAGTGAGAGGGAGCTGACAAGGCCTGCAGTGTTGAGCTACAATCCAGGGGTTTTGGGAAGAGGCATTCCTGAGCCTGGCACCACAGGGTGACTTTCTGTATGTTATTAGAGAAGATAAGATATAATCACATCTAATTGAGGTGGAACACTTCTGCTTTATCCACCAAGGGAGTCTCAGCCTGAAAAATATGGGAAAATTCTGGTTTTCTTTCCTGTGCTTTGAAGTGATGGGTGAGGCCCCCAAAGCAGAGCCCAGCACCTCTGTTGCTTTATACAGCTCACCTGATCTGATATATTTAGGCCCTAAAGCACATGAAATTTATTTTTCTTTATTGAAAATACACCATGGCTGTGAGTTTAAACTCTGGGAAAGCGTTAGTGCCCACCCCAAATGCCTCCAAACAACACCTCTGGTGTCATTTGGAGGCATTTGGGGTGGGCACTAACAAAGAAAACTTCTAGAATTGACTGATTTCTTTCTGTTCTCTTTAAGGTTGACCTGTGTTTAGAGTGTATTGAGTGGGCCAAATCAGAGAAGAGGACTTTCCTACGCCAGGCTCTGGAGGTAGGCCGCAGATCCCAAGCACGTTGAGCAGCATCATCCCCTTGTCACATTTAACAGCTGTAAAAGCAGAGCACTTGTGTGCTGTTCACATCTTCCTGTGTGTCAGGGAAGGGCATTAATCACATTGAAATTCTCCTTAAAAAGGCAGGATTTTGCTCCTTGCACAACTGGACCACTTAATGTGACAAATACAGATTAATGTAGTGAAGTCTGTGCAGGGAAGAAGCTTCATTTTACAAAACAAATCTGTTCTGGCTTTCCTCACAGCAGTTCCTTTTCTGTTCTCCAGGCGAGGCTGGTTTCTCTCTACTTCGACACCAAGAGGTACCAAGAAGCTCTGCAACTAGGTGAGGCTCCCACTAGGTGGTGGTAAATCTTTGCTTTTAATTTACTCTTGACAAGGAAAGCCATGGACTGTGTCATATTCCTTGAGAAGTTTTGCAGGATTTGGGTTTTAATTTTTCAGTGCTGGTCCAGTTCTGCCACCTTTTGCTGTAGCTGGGTGATAACAGCCCGTAGAAAAGTCTTTGTTCTCGCTGTTTCACCATCCTCACCCATCTCACCTGCTCCTAAGGCCGGTTAGGAGGGGGCTTGGAGCAGCCTGGGAGGTGTCCCTGCCCATTTGAGAGTGGAATCAGATGAGCTTTAAGGTCCCTTCCAACCCAAACCATTCTGGGATTCTGTGATTTGTTCATTTCAGGTAATTTGGGGAGCTGTATCCAGCTGAAGGCCGCAGGCTTGGCTCCTGCTGGAACATGCTGGAATACACAGCTGTGGCCACAGAGGCTGAAGGGAGAAAGCAGCTTTTCTCCAGTTTGCTCAAACACAGCCCAGTAAAACCAGGAAATGGCAAAACCTCTGTGGGTGTCATTAGCCAAGGTCTTACGGAGGCTTTAAGAATTTGCTCCTGCTCCACCTGAGGGATGCTAATGAACCAGTGAACTCCTGCTCTGCCCCAAAGCAGAGTGAAGCAGGACCTCTTACAGCTCCCCTGGTGCTTTTTCAATGCTCATTTTGCAAATGGCTGCAGTGCTGTCAGTGGGGTTTAAGGTGTCAGTGGGGTTTAAGCTGTAATTGAGATTTAAGCTGTCAGTGAGGTTTGAGCTGTCTGAGGGGTGTTTGCACAGCCTGCTCTGCCAGGGCTGAGGGACAACTGCACGGACACAGCCTGAACTGCTCATCTGGAACCCAGAACTTCTTAACCTGTGTGGTGGCACCGCCTGTGTCATGTCCAGAGTCACCTGGGTGACATGTGTCTCATCAGAATGTTGAGTTCATGGTCCATGGAGTTCTGTATGGAGTTAGAACTAGTTTGTGTAGGGATATGGAATGAACTCAGGTTTAAACTGATCAGAAGCCACGCTCCAAAACTGTGCTTAATTAATTTAATCCCTTGGCTGGTGGTGGGACAGCCTGGGGAGTTGGGAAGGTCTGTACCTCTGGGCCAGCCTCTGATGCTCTGTCAGGATGTCACTGTTGTGCACCAGCATTGCTGTGTAGCTGGCCAGGCCGTGGTGGTGTCCGTGGCTGTGGGGAGCAGGTGCAAGCAGAGTCTCAGGGATGTTTCCAGGGAGAATCCATTTGGTTTTGCCCAGTTCTGCAGTTTCAGCTCTGGTTATCAGCTCCTGAACACAGCAGGGGAGGAGGAGGTTTTTATCTGTGCTCACCCTAAGTTGCCTCTTTTAGAGGGGGAAAGAAGGGGACAAATTTCCTCTAGGACTGGCTCGTTCTGTCCTCTCCCAGCTTTGGTGTGACAGCTTGTCTTGGCATTTCTTAGGCTGTCCCTTCCTGCCTCCTGAATCTGACCTGTAGATGTCCCGTGTTAAAAACATTCCTTCCTCATCCCATGTTCTCAGGAGTTTCTTGAGAATGCTCCATGGTGCAGAGGGGGCAGTTCTGCAGGAGCTCCCTGTGGGAGAGGGAAATCAACTGGGAATGGGTGCCAGAGTGACCATCTCAACTGCCCAACCCCTTCAGGACACTCTGCTGCCCACATCCCACCTCTGACACAAAACTGCTTCATCCTCCAGCTGTGGACTGGCACTGTCCCACCATTATTCCCTCTCCCGTGCTTTTCCTTGGAAGAACAGCTTGTGTAAGCCTCACCTACCTCCTTCAAAGCCCTGATTGCTGGGGGAGGACGGGTGTCCCCTCGAGAGGCTGGGTCTGTGTGGATGCTGATGCAGAGCAGCTCACAGAGCTTTGTCCTTCCCCTCTGCCAGGCTCCCAGCTGCTTCGGGAATTGAAAAAGATGGATGACAAGGCACTGCTGGTGGAAGTGCAGCTCTTAGAGAGCAAGACTTACCATGCCCTGAGCAATCTGCCAAAAGCAAGAGCAGCCTTAACCTCGGCACGGACTACGGCCAACGCCATCTACTGTCCCCCCAAGCTGCAGGCAGCGCTGGACATGCAGTCAGGTGAGGCCTGCAGGACAAGGACAATGCCCAGGGCTCGTCCTGACACATCAATTGTCTGATACTTGTTCTTTCATGAGGGAATCGTGGAAAGTGGTGCTCAGTGGGGCCTCAAGATAGCACCAGTTCTGCCTCAGGTAGCATCAGCTGCAGTGACCTTGTTCCTGACACTGGTGTTTTCAGCCCATTTTTGAAAGCTTCCTGTGGTAGAGGGTCCCTGACCTCCCCAGGCACTGCAGTTCCAGCCTCACACTGTGTTCCTGACCCATTTCACATTGTTCCTGAACCAGTTTGCAGGTACTTACCTGAAATGCCCCAAACTTGTCTGTCTAAAAATGTCCTTGTAAGAGAGGGTGTGGATTTTCTTCTGATAGAGCTGAGGCAAGGGGAGCACAGGAGGAAAGGATTCCCTTCACTGAAGTCACAGATAAAGCACTGAACAACCAAATTGTTCCATCCTCTCCCAGTCATGTTCAGAGTTAACCCATTTGTGCCTCTCCCAGGTATTATCCACGCAGCAGAAGAGAAGGACTGGAAAACAGCCTATTCATATTTTTATGAGGCGTTTGAGGGCAATGATTCAATTGACAACCCCAAAGCCATCACTGCTCTGAAGTACATGTTGCTGTGCAAAATCATGCTCAACAGGTAGGTGGCAGATGGCTCTGGGAAGAACACTTCCTGCATTTCCAGGGGAAAAGCTTTTTTGTTCGTGGAACTCTGAACTGATGGGCTCAAGCAGTGTCTTTATCACCCGATCAGTGCTCCTGATCTGGGGGTATTCGAGTTGTGTCCTTTGCTGTCAGTTGGGGATTTTTGAGGTGCTCTGGGGTTTAAGATGGCCATGTTCCTGTATAAATGCTCTGTTCCCTCTGTCTGCAGCCCAGAAGATGTGCAAGCATTAGTGAGTGGGAAGCTTGCTCTGCGGTATGCAGGAAGACAGGTATAGAAACTTAATCCTTTCTGTCTTCTCTCCCCCTCTCAATACTGGCTTATTCTTTTTGTCAAACACTTTGCTCCTTTCACACCAAAATACCCATCACTCCTGAGTGTCCTGAACGAGGTCCAGAACTGATTAAATTACCACGAGTCATTACCAGAAGTCAGTTGCCTTCAAAGGGGTTTACAGTGATTTTCAAAACCAGAGAATTTGGGCTGCTCACTTTGTTTCCCCTGTTTTTCTCCTCCCTGCTTTTCTTCATCAGCTACGAACTGCCTGATGCCACCAGGTCCTTGTGTCCCTGCTCTCAGCAGCTGCTGCAGGGTTTAAATCCAAGTAACTCAGTGTTTTTACTTTGTTGTAGCCAGTCCTGAGAATCCATCCCTGGCAGAGTAGCTGAGCAGTGGAGACCTGGATGGCTGCGTGGTGGGAGCCAGGCAGGGAGGAGGTGTTAAATCCACTGCTCATTCTGACACGTGAACATGGCAGGCTGGGAATGCTACCCCCAAATTAAATCCAGGGGTGCTTGGAGAAGGTGCAGGGTCACACTCCAGCGTGTCAGGAGTGCCCTGCTGCCATCAGGGGCTGTGCTCAGCCAGGGCTTTGCTTTGATGCACGAGCTGCTGCTCCCCTGCCCACGGGGGATTGGGAATTAGCAGAGCTCAGGGCGTGGAAAGGTCTGACGTGGGGATATCCCTCCTGGATCAGGAAGGGCAGCCCCAATCCTGCCTCATCCCTTTGCCCTGAGTGGCAGCTGGAGGCTCCTCTCCAGATCAGGAGCCGCTGGCTGTTCCCACACTGCTCCTGAGCCAGCCCTGAGCAGTAATTCCCCCAGCAGCTGGGGAGCAGCGTGGGGAGCAGGGAGAGAGCAGCCCTGGGGCAGCTCGATGGGAATCCCGGAATATCCCGAGCTGGAAAGGACCACAGAGATCGAGTCCAGCTCCTGGCTCTGCATGGGACAATCCCAAAAAGAGGGGGCAGCAGAAGCCTGGGCCTTGTACAGCAGAGACACCGGGCTGTCCTTGTCCTGTCCCCCCCCTCGGGCTCTGTTCTGCTGTTCCTGCTGGGATTCCCGCTGTTGGGTGTAAATGTGGTTCTTTGGGGATGAGGCTTTTGCTTCATTTCAGCAGTTCTGGGGTAGACAAGACTCACCCGTGATGCTGTCCGTGGTGGGGTGTCCATGGGAGCTGCTGCCCTGCCCCTGTCCTTCAGCAGAGAAGTGGCCATGCTGAAGGGGAGAAACTCAGCTTGAGGGCCCAAAATGGCCACGTTCATTACGCCAGTGCCAAAACGTGCACTTGCCTTAAAAACAGTGTCAAACTCGCTCCCAGCCTGCAGCTGGTGCTCTCAGAGCCGGGTGCTTTGTCCCTCTGGAGATGTCTCAGCTCATGTCCTGCAGCTGCCGGGCTTATTCTCCCCTCAGCAGCTGCTCTCCCTCTGCCTGTGGCAGTGACAAGGAACATTCCTGGTTTGCTGCTTAAGCACGTTCCCAGGATACTGCACAGTTGGCATATTCACCCTGCGAGGAGAATCCAGAAAAAATAACCTCCTTTGGTTCTCTTTCCCCACAGACAGAAGCACTAAAATGTGTGGCACAGGCCAGCAAGAACCGGTCGCTGGCAGATTTTGAAAAGGTGAGTCAGGGACACAGAAAATTGGGCCTGGCTGGGCAAAAACCAGTCAGAAATGCCAGGTTTGGAAAGTTGTAGGAGCTGTTACATCCCACAGCAGGAAACCATGGAAACATTGATAGAAAGCAACAGTGCATCAAGAAATACCCCCCAACAATCAACCAGTTGCGTTTCAGTGCGTGGGGGTAAACTTGCTTGAACCCAGTTTTCTTCCTTTTTATTACTTTTTTTTTTTGGAGAGCCAACTCAGAAGCAGTTTTCCTTTAGGTGCTGTTCACTGGGATATGTATCTTCCTAAAATTTTTCCTGGTTTCAGCAGGAACGCTGCAGAGCTCAGGGAGAGGATTCCCATGTCAGGATCCAAACCTGTCGTGCTCTGCTGCCTGTGAACAGAGACTGGGGCTCGCTGAGCTCCAGCAGGGTGCAGATAAAAGATGTTGGAAAGGCTGCTGGGCTGTTGTGACCTGCTGGCTTTTAGATAAGTTAGGGATTGGATGGGCTGGGAGGGGATTTCATCCTCAGAGGACCTTGAGGAGCTGTTGCTACTGGAATTATTTCCTGCCACTGTGTCCCCGCAGGCTCTGACAGACTACAAGGTGGAGCTCAGGGACGACCCCATCATAAACACTCACCTGGCCAAGCTCTATGATAATTTATTGGAACAGAACCTGATCAGAGTCATCGAACCCTTCTCCAGAGTACAGGTAAATGTTTCCAGCAGCACCTGGACAGGCTGGTCCCTCTGTCCCTGCTGCTGGGGTGAGGGGATTGTTCCCATGTGGAACACTTCTTAGTCTGAGCTGCTCAGCACTTCCAGAGCTCGGGGTTCATTGTGTTAAAATTACAAGGAGGAGGCTGAGGGGACCTTTGGAAAACCACATTCCAGAGTCATTGCCCTTTCCACCTGTTTCTCTCATGCTCCTTGAAAAGTGACTGGCTTTTAACCCTGAAGGTGACAGCATTTGGCTTTGAAGGCCTCTGATAGGGCAAAGCTGTGCCATAGCCTTGGAGAAGAAATGTTTCAGCTTTCAGAGTGAAATGGCTTTAGGGGTCCAGTCCATCTTAGTTAAAATCAGACATGAATCTGAAGGACCTGAAGCTGCAGAGTGGAGAAAGCCACTGGAGATTTTTAGGCCAGAGCATTTCCAGGCCTTTGAGCTGTTCCATGGAAGAGCCCCAGACCTCTGTGTGTCCAAAGTGCAGCTAAAGATTTACCTAAATGTTGGTCTCTCTTATAGATTGAACACATATCCAGCCTCATCAAGCTCTCAAAGGTAAGAACCTCCCAGAAATCAGTGCCATGTGTTCAGAGGGCAGAGGAGTTGGGGTTAAATGGCATTTGCCACTGGGAACTGAATGTGAAGGGTGACAGATGAGCTCCATAGACTTGCCAGGCACATCTCTCTCTTGGGAGCTAAACTTTGACACAGGCAGCTCCTGGGAGGCATCGAGGCTTCCTGTGCTCCAGACTTTGCTGTCTCCTTCCCTCCCATGGGTTTTACTCCCAGTCTTGGCTCTTGCTTTTTATTGGAGGCAGATTTTCCTCTGCTCTGTCGTGACCAGCTCAGTCTTCCCCTGTGCCCTGTGTTTAATCCCCTGAGTGTTCCCAGGGGAACCTTACTTAGGCCCTTAAGATGCAGGATCCAGCTAATCACCCTGCAGTGTCATTAGAGGTGCGTCTGTCACACTGACTATGCAGTAACTGCTTCACAGATAATCCCAGACAGATTAAGTTTTAGGGAAATCCACTGTAATCCCAGCCAGTTGCACCCCAAAGTGCTGTTGTCTTGTACTGGCAGCGGGGCCAGAGGTTGGGAAGTGAGCTGAGCTCAGCCTTGTGGTCACAGAATCACTGAATCATTCAGGTTGGAAAAGACCTCTGAGATCATCGAGTCCAAATGTTCCCCCAGCACTGCCAAGGCCACCCATGTCCCCAAGTGCCACATCCACACATCTGTTAAATCTCTCCAGGAATGGTGATTCTGCCTCTACCCTGTGCTGGACAACCCTTTCCATGAATAAATTTTCCCTAATATCCAACCTAAACCTGCCCTGGCACACAGTCTGTTCCCAGACTAGCCCGTGGTGTTCAACACATCCTTAATATTCAGAGTGAAAGCTGCTCTGTGCCCCCTCTGCCCAGAGAGGAGCTGCCTCCTGTGAGCCTTCCTGGTGCTGGGCAGGAGCTCAGCTGGGTCTTGCGTGAATTAAATAAAACTTGGCCAACTCTTGTCTAAATCCTTGTTGAACTGAGTTAGAAAGTTCCAGAACCCCCATGAGTAAAGCCTGTGTGAAGTGACAGATACAGTGTCACCTGTGGAACGAGGGGACATCCTGGTGCTCCCTCATTAACAGCTGTTCCCTGATTCCCTGAGGCATCTCAAGCAGGTGGTGGTGTCCAAGCCCCATTCAGGGAGCTGCTGTTGAGCAGTGCTCATGTCCCACCAGGGCTGTCGAGTGTGCAGCAGTAAAATTCACATGTTTTTATGTAGTTCTGGGAGACTTTTAATTTCTCTGCTTCAATTTCAGGCTGAGGTAGAAAGGAAACTGTCCCAGATGATCTTGGACAAGAAGTTTCATGGTGAGTCTGCATCCCTCAGCTCTGACTGCCGTGTGTTTGCAGTAGCTGTGGCTGGGTCCCCTTCCTCCTCTGAACCTGGGGGTCCTGCTCACGCTGCAGATGCGCAGGTGACAGTCAGGAGTGACAGTCAGGAAGGCTGTTCCTGGTGCTCTATCACAGGTGACAGTCAGGAGTGACAGTCAGGAAGGCTGTTCCTGCTGCTCTATCACAGGTGACAGTCAGGAGTGACAGTCAGGAAGGCTGTTCCTGCTGCTCTATCACAGGTGACAGTCAGGAGTGACAGTCAGGAGTGACAGTCAGGCTCTTCCTGCTGCTCCCTGCACCTTCCTTAACCCCGAGGGTTAATTTCAGAAACACTGTTGGGTCCCTCTGTGCTGTGACAGCATCCAGGGACAGTGTGGGACCCCCAGCTGGGCTGTCTGGCCAGGCTGGGCTCTCCTCCTTGGAGCTGACCAGGGCTGTGGTCACCTTTCCCAGCTGTTTGTGTCTGGAGCATTCCGTGGGGGCACCCCGTGGCACGGTGGGGTGCTGTAGCTTGGCTGGGCCCACAGCCCCAATAATCTCTCAAGGAACCAGCTGTGCTCTTGGTTCTCTTGTCCCTGGATGTGGCTGAGCGAGGGGAATGCCTGGAAGCTGCACGTTGGGCACAGAGCGCTCCGGGAGGACAGAGCGCAGCTGCAGTAAACCAGCTGTGCTGAGCCATCCTGCTGGGCACAGGGCCTGAGCGGGCAGGGAGACGGCAGGGAATGGGCAGGAACGCTCATCTCCTGGAGTGGGTAGGGAATGGGAAGGAACACTCATCTCCTGGAGTGGGTAAGGGAATGGGCAGGAACACTCATCTCCTGGATGGCTTCTCAGGCTGTTCTCTGGGACGTATTTTTTCTGGGCATGCTGAAGCAGTCCTGACCAAAATCAGCCTGTCCAGCCCAACGCGTGAGCCCTTCCCAAGCCCTGCACAGCTGGTTGGGTGTTTCTGGGGTAGATCCCTGAATTCCTGCTGTCTGGAAGCCGTGATCTGTTGAGCATCCCAGTGCTAACAGCAGCTCGTGCCCACAGGAATCCTTGACCAGGGCGAGGGTGTCCTGATCATCTTCGACGAACCCCCTGTAGACAAAACTTACGAGGCTGCCCTCGAGACGATTCAGAACATGAGCAAAGTAGTGGATTCGCTCTACAACAAAGCCAAGAAGTTGACATAGGTGAGTGGGGCCTCCCCGGGGGCTGCAGAGCTCCGGAGTCGCTGCCGGGCCCCGCTGTTCTCCATGTCCCTGAGCCTTGTTCCCTCTCCTGTCGAGTGACGTGGCTCTGTTTTCTCTTTGCAGAGTTGAATTTGCTAGCTGTCATTTGGAGAGTGTGTGTGACAGGAGAGTGAAACCTTTGGGAAAATGTTAGGAGACTTTTTTTTTCTTCTTTGTTCTACTTTTCGCTCGGAAAGTTTTTAAACTTCCTCATCCGGTGCATCTTGTATTCCAGACGATGCGTGTTCCAGTTTCCATGTAATCTTTACTGGCCGAACTTTGTATCTGGGGGGGGAATATTGTTTAAACAAAGAGGGTATTCTAAATAAAAGGAAAAAGGCTTACACTACCTAAACATGTGCTTTCCACTTCCTGAGGGACGGCAGAGTTCAGCAGGGACAGCGTTTTGTTACCAGTAGGTGCCCAAAACCAGTTTGTTTCATCTCCTCTGCCCTGAAATCGGAGACATGCTGGCGGTGTCTGAGCAGCCAACTCGATTCCATTTGTACTGAACCAAACAAGCCCAAAATGTACAGACTGCTGGTTTATTTTCCATCCTCAAGGCCTCCGATCCCCTCGAAAGCAGCTCCGCGATGATTTTCCTGCGGGCCGGAGCTGTCGGCGCAGCCCCGGCCCCATCCGGCCGCTCTCGGCGAAGGGGACGGCGCAGGTTTCCCTGGAGCCTGACTTGCATGCTCTTGTTTGCAGATAGACTTAGATTTTAAATGTTTCCTCCCTCCCCGCCTGCGCTGGTAGGAGGAGCAGGTGCCCGGCGGAGCAGACTCCAGCTGTGCCTCTGCTGCAGCAGTGCTGAGCTCTGGCTCCCCACGCGAGGTGGGACAGCCTGGCCCTCTGGAGCAGCCCGGTGGGAGCTTCCTCCTCGGTCCCAAAGTCCTGGGGGGCGGAGCACGGTGTATTCCAGCATGTTTCATTTTCTGGTGAGGTTTCCAGTAAGTTTTAATGCCATTTGGGCAGTGTAAGCTTCTGCATCTCTGTCCTGCTCATCTTTATTTTTCCTTTCCCTTCTGTCTCTATTTCCCTCTCCACGTTTTTCTTACAAAATTTATATTTTGTAAAAGGATTCTGTTTTATCAGGAAATATTTTGCCTTCACGCTGACTCTTAGACTGGCTGATTTTTCCCCTTTCTGTTCACATTTTGACCTCTCCAACCTTTTATTTTATTTTATTATTCTTAATTTCCATCTCCTCCAGTCAGTCGCTGTTTGGGTTTTTGGCACCATCAATATCAAATGTACAAACGGTTCTTGCTAACCAACACCAGGTATATCTGATGTTCAGATGAGTTCCAATAAAGAATTTTTTTTTTCAAAAACCTCAGTCTCCTGTCATCAGCTGCCAGGGCAGATCCTGGGCTGGGTGCAGCTTCTCCCTTTGCTCAGGGAAGGGTGGGATCATCCCCTCACCAAACGAGGAGGGGGGGATGATATTTTGGAGACACCAAATGTGAATGTTTGAGGCAGCATCACGAAAGATTTACAGGTTGTGAAGTGTTCCTGGCACAACAAGCTCTAGTGCTACTGAAGGTATAATAATAGTAATAATTTTTATTATTAGCACTATTATTATGGATTAAAAATGGATTAACTGGATTAAATGTGGCCTCTCACCCCTCCAGCCTTTCCTGAAGATGCCCTTATGCTATGTTGGAGTCTCACACTGCACGAGGCCAGGCCTGGATTCCTCGAAATGCTGGGGAGGAGGTTTGGGGTGTCATTGATTTAGATGGGAAAATTCAAGCTATTGTAACTCCTGGGACACCAAGTGGTGCAGGAAAGAAACCTCCCCTCAGAGGCAGGAAAATGTGAAGGTTTCACTCTGCTCTTACATCTCAGGCTGCAGGGAAGTGCATTTCTAGTTTTAATAGGGTTTTTTTTAAACTATAAATAATTCCTGAAGTATTTCCCCAAACATCTCAGTCCCGTTCACTGTGATGCCCCTGAAGTGGCATTTTCCCCAGGGATGTGTCACTTGGGTGGGATTTGCTGAGTTCAGTGCTAATTGTGGGTGAATGAAGGGAAATTCATTCATGGAAGCAGAGATGGAGCAGGGCCGGGCACAGGCAGGTGCTGGGGTGGAGATGGAGCCACAGAATCCCAGGAGAGCTTGGGTTGAAAGGGACCCCAAAGCCCACCCAGGGCCACCCCTGCCATGGGCAGCAACTCCTCCCACTGTCCCAGGCTGCTCCAAGCCCCATCCAAGCTGGCTTTGGACACTTCCAGGCATCCAGGGGCAGCCACAGCTTCTCTGGGCACCCTGTGCCAGGGCCTCCCCGCCCTCCCAGGGAACAATTCCTTTCCGATATCCCATCCAATCCTTCCCTCCTTCCGCTTCTGTCCTGTGTGTCCTTGCTGGGGATCGTGTCCAGCTCCAGCTGTCATCCCCCAGTGGGGACAGAATTGGTCCTGACCCCACAGGGGACAGTGGAGGTGCTGGCAGGTCCCTGTGCTCGAGGCTGAGGGGACCTGCCCAGGAGCAGGGATGGTGCAGCAGGGCTGTGGTGACGCCAGCTTGGGTGCCTTGGTGGGTCAGGGAGGGTTAGTGACACATCAGTCCTTGGAATTGCCTTTGGAACAATGGGGTTTTCTGAGGCACCTCCAAGCAGATTAAAATTAGGGCCAAAACCCCTCAAATGGTAGAGCCTGTTGCTAAACCCTTGTGGCTTAAACTTCATAAGGCTGAACTTAAAAGCCGGCAGTTGCTGCTTGATCTGGGGGATGTTTTAATGGACAAAGGGAATTCTCGGTGACAGCAGTGCCCAGGCTGGGCCGTCACTGTCCCCGTGAGGCAGCAAAGCCTCCAAAGCCGTTTGAGAGGAGGAGAGGGTCCAGCAGAGAGTCCTGACCACCCCACAAAAACCAACTCCCACAGAGGGTTGCATGGGCTCTGAAGGACAGGCAGGTTTTTGGGACAGGTCTGTCCTCGTGGGAGATTTTGGGGGTTTTTTTTGAGATTTCCCTGCTGTGGGAGTGGGATCGGCAGCCGAAGGTCCGGGGCAGGGCATAAATAGGTATCAATGAGTATAAATGAATTGGGGTCATTAGCGCAGGGCCGGGATGAGCCCGGCCTTTCCCTGCTGCTGCCGGCAGCAGCTCCGGGGCCTCAGGGTCCCCCCGGGGGCGGCTCCGGTCCCCGCGGCCGGAGCGGGCCCGGCAGCCCCGGTGGCGGCGGAGCGGCCTCTGAGTGTCGCTGCAGGTCGCGCAGAGTCCGGCGGGGCCGGTGCTGCCCGGTGCCTCCTGCCAGAGCCGGCGCCGCTCCGGTCCCAGCGGGAATGCGATCCCGGTCCCAGCGGGAATGCGATCCCGGTCCCTGTGGGAATGCGATCCCGGTCCGGGCGAGGGGCGCCGGGCTGGGCGGAGGCGGCGGCTCCCAAGCGGGACCGTGGGACCCGGGGGGTACGGGAGCTGCGGGCGCGTTCCCCAAAACCCGGCCCGGCCTCAGAACGCGGCACCGGGCATTTCACTGCCCCGGTGCCTTCGGGGAGAGTGGTGGCCCCCGGCCCGGAGCGGGGGAGGCACCGCCGGGCGGGAAAAGCGGCGGCGAAGAGCGGCCGGGGACGGGTGCGAGGTTCCGAGTGCGGGGTGTGGGCCCCGGTGCGAATCCGGGTGCGGCTCCGGGATGCCGGTGGAGAAGGGTTTTAAACTTAATTTTGGGATTTTTAAAAACAAATTTTCGTTGCTTTTTATTCTTTTCCCCTCCGTGTCGTGCCCGGCCCCTGCCCGGGGCCTCTGC
>VZTE01003536.1:131534-142217 GCA_013397775.1 Eulacestoma nigropectus
GGGATGGGATGGGACGGGACGGGACGGGACGGGACGGGATGGGATGGGATGGGATGGGACGGGATGGGATGAGGTGGGATGGAATGGGGTGAGGTGGGATGGAATGGGGTGAGGTGGGATGGAATGGGAGAGGCATTTTAGGGTCAGGCACATCCCGCAGCCATCCCAAAACTCTTGTGTTAAGCCAGGCCTGAGCTCTGAGCCCAGCTTTGGGCTCCTGCTTGTGAAGCCTCCCACTCTGGGATTGGGATCAGGATCGATGCCGGTGGGAGGACACAGCTCCATGGGCAGAGCACAGGCCGGGTCAAAGGGTCCAGGGGTTGCTGCCAGCTCAGCCACCGCCCCCTGAATGACCCCATAGTGACAGGAATATCCCTAGGCTGAGCTCAGAGACTGGAACACAGCCTGGAACAGTGGAAGGAACTAACGTGGGGTGGTGGCTGTTTCCAAATCCCCCTCCAGACAGACAGACCAAGTTGGCTGCTGGGCATGGCTGGGACAAAACTGTCCCTGCAGTTTTTGAACTCCCTAACCCGGTTTTGGCACTAAAAATGATTCCCACAGGTGAACTGGGACTTTTTGCCACCCACATTGGTTTGTCCTTGGCTGTCTGGGTCACTGCCAATGGGGACACGAGGACAGCAGGGCCAGGGCCTGTCCACCCCTGCTCTGGCCAAGGCAGGGACAGGGATGCCTGGCAAGAATGTCCCCCTTTGCTGAAGGCGATAAAGGCCCCTGCTCTAAATCCCAAATAATGTTCCTTGTGCTGTAAGCAGAGAAATCATAAATCATGGAATCATTCAGGTTGGAAAAGCCCTCTGGGATCATCAAGTCCAACCATTCCCCTGGCACTGCCAAGGCCAGCACTGACCCCTGTCCCCAAGTGCCACATCCACAAGGCTTTAAACTTCCTCTGCTCTGGGCAGCTGTGCCAGGGCTGGACATGAAGGAAGTGAAGAACCCAGCACTGCCAGGGCCCCGCTGATGGCCCGGCTGCTCTGGGGGCTGGGATGGAGTTGAGGCCAAGCCGATGCCCCAGCTCCAGCCACGATCCCTTGGGACCAGCCAAGAACCCCAGGAGATCCTTCAGGAGAGGGCATCAGGAGGAAAAACCTGCAGCAGATGAGCCACCACCAATGGGAAGAGCTGTCCAGGGACGTGGCCTTTAGGAATTCTCTCCTGCGACCTCACCCACACTTCAAATTCCCAAATTTTCAGCACTTGCAGTATAATCCTGACTGGTTTAGAATTGTTGACACTGACTCTGCTGCCTCTCTGGATGCTCCAAACACCCTGAGGGGATGTGCTGGGATCCCATTCCCTGGGTTTGGCTCCCAGACTCCAGGTCCTGCCTTGCTTGAGCCATTTCAGCATCTCCACTGCCACAGCCCAAGCACTTTGTGCAGTTTTTACTCCATTTCCATTAACAGACTGTTCAAGTCGTGTCACATCCCTTCAGCTGCATTTTTATGCAGTTCCCAAATAATTCAGATTTCCGCCACTCCCATAAAGACGCGTGGTTGGCTGGAGGGGGCTGGCAGGGCCCAGCACAAAAAGCCCTCGCGCTGCCCCAGGTATTTAATGTTATTTACTCCTGCCTGGGTGAGCCGAGGCTGCAATCCCAGCTTAGGCTGCTATTTTTGCCGAGTCTTAGCGGAATGAGCAGCACACGCAGAGGAGCCTCTTGGAGATCCTGGTCCCCACGTGCTGGGGAAGAGCTTTGTGTGTCCCTGACAGGGATAAGGGTGAAGGACTTTCCTCTCCCCTCCCACAGCAAGTTCTGGGTGACAAGGCAGAGGATCTGGGGAGAGGAACAGCAATAACCTGAATTTTGACCCCAGCAGGACCCAGGCCTGGGAATCCGAAGGTCCTGGATGCCCTGTGGCTGTGAGACCTGCAGCAGGAAGCTGGATCTGCCCGGGTCCCAGCTCCTGCTGGGGTGAGGAGAACCAACTGAACACAGCTGTGTGTGTGGAGCTAACGCTGTCCTGGGATGGAGGGATCTGGAGAAGATGCTCTGATCTTTGCCATGTGTGACAATCCCATTAAATTGAGGCTTCCCTCCCCCTCTCTCACTTCCCAGACCCCACCTTCCAAAGCTCCTTCACTCATCACGTGTTGCTTTTCTTCACGTTGAGGTTTCAGCCTCAGAGCCTTTGGCTGGGGGAGCAGGACAGGTCCTGGACGGAGCAACCCCCAGGGATCTGTGAGTGCACAGGGATGACAAACCCCCCTTGGTGTCCCTGCTGGGCACCCCACGACACCAACCCTGCCACCAGCTCCAGGAGCAGCTGGACCTGCTGGGACCTCGGGACTCTTGGCCGCTGCTCTGGCGCTTGGTCCGAGGCCAGCGAGGGAGAAGGGGGAGGAAATTCCCGTTTGGTTTCCAGCCCAGCGGGCAGAGCAGCCTCGCTCCCGGAGCAGCAGTGGCAGAGGGGTGGCAGCTGCTGGCTGCCCTGGGGTCCCCAGGTTTGTTCATGGACTCCAGGGAAGGGAACAGCTGCTGCACCAGCCGGGAAACTGGAGTGAGGCCTTCCCAACCTCACTCCTACAAACGGCTTGGCCGGGGAGCTGCTTCCCCGAGCTCCTGCTGAATTTATCCCAAAGGAAGGGGCTGAGATGGAGATGGACCAGAACAATCCTGGGAGGAAACAAAGTCTCTCACAGACAAGGGTGACACGCAACAGAAATACCCTTTGGGGATCAGTGATACTCAGCAGGACTCTGATGGCAGCACAGGCAGAGACAAGTCCCACTTCCAATCAAACTTGGGCTGAAAAAGGAGTTTCCACGGCATAAACCTGTCCCACCACCTTTTGGGACTTTGGATAAGGGGTGGAGGGACAGGACACAGGGAGTGGCTTCCCAGTACCAGAGGGCAGGGGTAGGTGGGATATTGGGAAGGAATTCCTCCCTGTGAGGGGGGGGAGGCCCTGGCACAGGGTGCCCAGAGCAGCTGTGGCTGCCCCTGGGTCCCTGGCAGTGTCCGAGGCCAGGCTGGAAGGGGCTTGGAGCACCCTGGGACAGTGGGAGGTGTCCCTGCCATGGCAGGGGTGGCACTTGATGGGCTTTGGGGTCCCTTCCCAGCTGAACCATTCTGTGATACCCTGTGGGTATCAGGCACTGCCCTGGCTGAGTCCAGCCCTGGCTGACGGCAGCTCTGGCTCCTCACCCAGCCCTGCTGGAACCAAGCCCCGATGGACGTCAAGTCCATCAGGACCAAGTGATGGATGCTGCTGCTGGGCTTCTCCTGGGAAATAATCCCAGTTATTATTAACAGGGATTCCATCAGAAGTGACAGTGGGATGTGAGCACTGGCTGAGCACTGCCAGGGGAGGAACCCCAGCCCCAGCACCCTGGCGAGAGGCTGCTGCAAAATGGAATGGGGAAAAGAGATTTTGGAGGGAAGTTGGGATCTACCCCAGCACTGCTCCCACCCTGCCAGGGAATGTCTGTGTGTGATGCACCACAGGGTCATTTCTGTTTATAATAAACACCAAGGTGTTGGTGCTTTCTGCAAACACAGCTCTTCATACCATACAGGGAATATTTCTGGGTGGAAATGGCCTCTCTTGACATCCGAGCAGCACCAGCCACAGCTGAGGCTGCTCTTTGCCTTTTCCTGGCTCAGTGAACCCTGCAGGACTGGGGCACTTCTCTCCCTCCATCTGCCCCAGCTCATCTCAGCACCCACAGTGCCTTCCCCAGCTCCCCTCGCTCTCCTGGCTCTCAGGAGGAGTTAAAGGCTCCGGTGGGAGCCCCATGTGAGCAGGGTCTGTGTGTGGGACACACCCCACAGCCAGAGCAGCTCCAGAGACACCGCAGGAGCTGAGCAGGCACTGGGAGAATGCTGGCAAAAGGGAAACCAGCAGAGAAGGGAGGACTCCGAGTGGAAGCAGATCACTGGCCCATGAAATATGAGAGTTTTGACTGAGCATTTAATCCAGGACCTCGGGGGAAACACAAGGCAAGTGGCGCAGAAATGGCCACAGACATCTGTCAGAGCTGCACACAGCACAGAAACATCCATGGCACCAACACGTGGTGGGAAGGGAATGGGGAAGGGAGGGAGTGCAGAAAGATCAGAGGGAGTTGTGGTGATGACAAGCGGTGTAAGGCTGGGAAGTTCAATAAAATAAAGTTAAATAAATGTTAAATACAGGAGATGCCAGGCTGGACGGGGCTTGGAGCACCCTAGGATGGTGGGAGGTGTCCCTGCTCATGGAAGGGGTGGCACTGGATGAGCTTTAAGGTCCCTTCCAAACCATTCCATGATTCCATGCTTAAGAACAAGCCCAGATGACCTGGAATGCCCTGCAAGGGGCTGTAACAGGCATGAAAACACAGCAAAAACTCGGTGGTGAGAGATTCTCCACATGAGCTCCATCTGGGAGCACAGCGGGATGGGGAGCTGGGAACACCCCGTGACTGGGACAGCGGCACCAACCAGGGGTGGGGAGCTGGGAACATCCCAGGGACAGTGGCACCAACCAGGCGTGGGGAGCTCCAGAGCTGCAGCCCCATCCCTGACAGGGCTTCGTGCAGATTTCCCAGGATCTTTAAATGAGGAGCTGTCTCATGGATGCAGCCAATGCCATCACAGAGTGGGAAATAAGCTCTTTTCAGAAGCAGAATTTGGGCAGAGATGGCAAAGCCAGCACAGTAATTGCCTGATTTTCATGACAACAAATCAGAGGGATTTCAACCAAGTGTGCAACCAAGTGTGAAATGAGGGCTCAGCAGCAATGAACCCACTGGGATGGATTCCAGAGGGGATTGCTTTAAACCATCAAACCTTTCCGGAGTTTAGACCAAGGCTTCTTTCTGGAAAGGCAAGAGCACTGTGGGCTACACCTGGTCAGCTTCCAGCTCAGGATATTTTCTGTGATTCTTGACTCCAAGGATGCCTGCAGCTGCACACAAGATGTGAGGGTTGTGAGGGGCAGGATGGAGAATACCCCAAAATGGTAACACCTTATGTAAGTTGGGGCTGCAGCCTCATCTGGATCCCGGCTGCAGCCTTTGAGAGGGTTCAGCCATGAAAAAAACATTAAAAAGGCTCCCAGATGAAGGGAGGCTGCAGAAAAGAGCCCAAAAAAGCAGCAGCTATATTCTGCATGGAGAAAATACACAGGAAGCAGGGAGAGAGAAACTCAAGAGGTCTAAAAAAAGGCAGTTTTCAAGGCTCTGCTTCCTAACAAGAGCCAAGGAGACAAACACGGATATTGAAAATTTCAAGGAGGGGTAAATCAGCTTTCCAGGCTATGTGTGGTGTCACTGCTGGGGAGGACTCCAGGCTGTGGTGGCAGAGAGGTGACAATCGTGGAGTCATAAAATCATGGAATGCTTTGGGTTGGAAGAGACCTTCATGACCATCAAGTTTCAACCACATCCAGTGCCACCCCTGCCATGGGCAGCGACACCTTCCACTGTCCCTGGCTGCTCCAAGCCCCGTCCAGCCTGGCCTTGGACACTCCCAGGGATGGAGCAGCCATGGAATAACCTGTGCCAGGGCCTCCCACCCTCCCAGGGAGGAATTTCTTGAGCAGGGTCTAAAAAGGCACCGGATGTAAGGTGGGTAATAAACAAGGACATATCTCAGTTACAAGAAGTGTCACTGGGGACAGATAAGTGTTCTCCCAGGAGGGTTTAGGGCCCAGGCTGGGTGTCTGGCAGGGCAGGGATCGGGGTGTATCTCGCCCGACCACTTGTGGGTTTCTGCAGCTTGCAGGACAATGATACTGAGGGTAATGGGCTCAAAGGACAACTTACAGACCTCACTGAGAAAATTATTCCCACAACAGCTTCAACGGAGAAAAACAGGAACAGCTGGATTCCCAAGGGGTACAGGAGCACTGAAACCTTGTGTGCATTTCGTGTGCCTCCTGTACCACCCAACGTGTGGCAGCTGCTCCCTGGAAGGACTGACACTCTCCATGGGAAGGACTGAGACTCTTCATGTGACCACAAGAATCCCCAAAGCAGCTGTGCCCAGGGAGCCAGGACACAAAGGGCATCACATGTACATAATGCTGGGTGGATATTTCATTGCAGAGCTGCAGCTCTGGCACCTCAGCTCTGCATCTGCCTCTCCCAGGGCAGTCACATCTCAAGAGTGGCAGCTCCAAAGCACCAGGTCCCACTGCCAGAAGAGATTTACACACTCAGAGCATGAATTTCCCTGTGTAAGACTCAGATGATTTTGACAGGATCATCCCTGTGACTCCTTGGCACTCTCCATCCTTCTCTGCTCTGCCATCACAGGGAGAAAACACCTTTGCCATCCAGCTCTTGTTAGAAGACCCTGGCTCTTGTAAAAGGTTAAAAGCAATGATTTACTGTCCTGTGTGATCCAGAAACGATTTAACATCCTCTCTCCTTCTTGACCCGGCTGCTGGGCTGTATTGAGAACCCCCCTCCACCCAGCCATCCCTTTTCAGTGCAGCCCCAAAGCCAGAGCGGGCAGCTCCCTTCATCCCATGGCTGCCTGAGAAGGGGAGGAGATGAACCAGGAGCCGTTTTTGGGTGCAGATGTCTCCCCTCTGGAGGAGGCAGGGGATGCACACACACACAGAGACACACGGGCAGTCTGTGACTCACACGTGCCATGAGGGAGATGAGAACATTTGAAACCACAAAGGGCTTTGCAAAACCTGCCTTGTGAAAGCCTCTCAGGGCTCACAGGATGTTTGTCTCCGAGCGTCACCGGCTTTTCGGAGCTCTGGGCTTGTCGAGCTCCTCAGAGCCAGGTGGCCTTGGCAGAGATCAGACATTAAGACGGATCAAAGCGATGGAAAAGAGACTACAAAGAAAGTCAGACACGAATCAAGGAGATCTCAAGTCAGGATCAAAAGGAGAATTTCCATAGTCAAAGGTCAGACCAAGTGCTCCAGGCATTTTGATGCCAGGAAGGGTCACTGCGCTGAACACGGCTGCCAGGTCCTTCCTCACCGTGTGATTTTTCACAATTATCTGCAGTCAAGTGACACTTGAGACACTGAATTTTTTTTTCCATCTTCAAAACCAGCCAATATTTACAGTGTATTTCTACCACATTTTGTGCCTCATGGTCTGCTCAGACAATCACCTCGGAGGCTGCGAGAAGTGGCTTTTCAGAAGCAATTTGTTAATGTGCGGGAGAAGCACCAGGCTACAACTGCAACCTGAGAACTCAACCCCTCCACTTGAGAAGTGGCTTTCAAGCCTTTGTGGCTCAGCCTTGCCCACGTGTTGTCTGTGCAGCTCACGCTGACATTGAGCTACCGGAGCAAACCACAGCCTGGTTTTGGGAAATGCTCGGTACCACGGATTTCATCATCGCGCTGCTGAGCTCTGACAACAACGCTGTTTGTGCCCTTTTAATGAGCACCAAGAATTGTTAATATGTGTCTCTTCCCAGTGCAAAGTGTCACACGTGTTCCACGGCACAGGGCAAGGCAGAGCCAAGCCAGATGCACTGAGATGGTCCCTTCGAGTCGTGTCTGAGCCATAGAAGCCGCTTTCCTGAGACGAAAGCAGCTGCCACAACACTGTTGGGCCTTTTCCATGATGCTTCTGCAGCATATCCAGGTGTGTTCCTTCCCCTCTGGCTGACATGCAAACCCAGTCCATTAAGCATTTGGCTGTCTCATTCTTAAAATGCATTTATTCCCATTGATCCCGAGGTTGGGAGGTCCCGGAGCAGCCGGTGAGCCGCACTTCCTTCCTCAGTGATTTAGGAGCTGGGGTGTTCGTGCATCCCTGCTCAGGGAGAGCTGGCAATGCCAGCAAGGTGGGAAATATTTCTGTCTCTTCCGGCAAACCCCTTTGGTTCAGGTGCTCCTGGGCAGAGGATTCTGAGGTGATGGGGCAGGGGCTGCGCCTCCCTCCCCCTTCCCCGAGCTGCTCTCCCGCTTTGTGAGCTTGGGCCAACAGCCAGGTTGCTGTAAAACACCCAAAGAGCCCAAGGGCAGCTCAGCGGGGCAGGTCCCAGCCATGAGCAGTATACCCAAAGCAGTATTTTATGGTGGGAAAGCCCCAAGGGTGGTTTGAGCCATCACTGTGTAGGCACTGCGTGGTGTGTCCCAATGCCCCCCTCCTCCAGCCTGAGACATGTGGAAATACAGAGGGAATGGCATTGTTCCTATCATGGGAAACCCACAGAGGGATCACAGACCCACCCAAGTTCCATCCTCCTGCTGCACCAGGGCCACCCTCACTGCCTGAATCCCAACCCCAGCCCTGACACACTGCTGGCCCCGAGCTGACAGTGTTGGGATTTGGTGGGGGAGGGATGCACGGGAGGCCCTGAGCTCAGCCACAAACCACGCCTGGACCTCGTTACCACCCTGGGACTGTGAATTCATTCTAGGCCAGGCTGGGCAGGGCTCGGAGCAGCCTGGTCTGGTGGAGGTGTCTCTGCCCAAGCTGAGATGCTCTTCAAGGTCCCTCCCAACCCAAACCATTCCATGTATAAATTTCCCTCTTCCTTGCTCACCCCAGCACAGGAGGCTCCAAGCTCCTGCTGCTGCCGCTCCCTCAGTTCTGCTCCTGTGGGAGCTGGGAATTCATCTTTGTGATTCAAAGAGAGAAGTCCCAGGTTTTCCCACCCCTCGTGCCATCAGCTTCCAGAGCCTGATGCCATTTATCCCCCACAAGCACCCACTAAAGCTGGTCAGGGGTTTTGTGGAGGAAAAACACAGGCTCACTCAACAGGGAATTTCCTGGGTACTGGCAGTAATGAAGGAGCTTAAAAAAATAGGAAAAAAAGTACCAATAGTGTGTTAAATATTCCAGTTAAACTCCCAATCCCCTGAGGTGGAGGCAGCTCCCAGCCCTCATGGCAGCCAGGGCTGATGGATGACGGATGGACTATCCTGGCAGAGACCCCCAACCTGCCACATGCCACCCTGCAGGGAACTCTCAAATCCACAGAGTGCTCCCTCCCTGATCCCTGTGATACCACAGGAACAGGGGTTGGGATTTGATGACCTCTAAGTCCCTTCCAACCCAAACTATTGGATGATTCTGTGAATTAAATTCACTCAGAATTCAATGTAATTTGAATTTTTGAAGGGAAGGAAAAGGGTGGGGAGAGTTGGGCCGGGGCACGTGGGGCCCGTGGCTCCCAGTGATGGCAGGGAGGACGATGGGGACACGTCACAGTCCAGCCCCACGTGCTGCTCTCCCCTTCATCACTCCAACCCCACCCTGCTCTCAGCACTGACAGCACCAGGGATAAACTGCAGCTTCTTCTGCAGCCTCCAATTAAGTCACATTTCAGAGCTATTCTGAGCCTGGCAAAGCTTTGGGGAGTCAGAGCTCATCCGGCTCCCGCCTCTACCGTGGCCGCAAGATGCTGGAGTGTTCCATATTTTATAAAAACCACCATGCCAAAAATATGATTCCAAGTCCTTGGCTGGAGCAGAGGAAAGCAGCACATGGGGGTGATGCCAAGAGCCCGGCATCAGAAATGCACCAGCACATAAATAAAATAAGACCACTTAGGAAGATGAGCACAGAGCTGCCTCCTGTTTGGGACAGCATGGACTCAATTCCTGGGCAGGCTGAGAAGCAGCAAAAGTCTTTCCTTATATTCTCTTCCCAGTGCTGGTCCTTGCCATGGCCCAGCTGGGGGGATGAATTCACCAGCCCCACGTTTACTGGGGCACATTTGCAAAGTCCCCCCTCAAAGGATGCTCTCGGCCTGTTCAGCAGCTGCTGATCAAATTGTGCCAGCTGAATTTCTGAAGTTTAAGGAAGGTAGAAATTTCCCCCCTCAAAAAAATACTTCAAAGGGAATCCAGCACCTTTCAGGCATCTGGGATGTGTTTGTTCAACACCTGCAAGACTGCGAGGTACAGGAGGCCGATGGAGAGGACAAAGGTGTGGGATTATTCAGCTGCTTTCCACTCAAATTTACATAGGGCAACAATTTTGGAGCAGCAAGTAGTGCTTGGAACAGCTGATGGGTGCTTTACACTGGAAAATGATGGCACAGAGAAGCTCTGCTCTCGCTTTGGTACAGAGAAAACCTTCAGCCATCCCAAGGGATGAGCAGCTCTGCTTTTCCCACTGCTGGGCTGTGAATTAAATGGATATTTTTAGAGCCTGGTGGAGGTCTGAAGCCACAACAAGGGGGAAGCTGGACCGAGCTTCCCAGAGATCACCCAAAATCATGAGAGGAAAACAAAAAGCATGGACACTTTTGAAATTCTCTCTTTCGTTTTTTTCTTATCATTCCTTGGGATCAACCCGTGCCAGTGAAACTGCCGGGAAGCAGCTCGGATAAGAGCGAGGACAGTTTGCTATGGTGAAGCCACCAGCTCAGCTTGCCTGGCTCCAGGGGTTGGAAGCCCTGGGGACAACAGCACCAGGGCTGTCCCCAGGCAGAGGGGATGGGAAGCAGGGTTGTCACATCCCACCCACAGCTCTGGTTCAGTGACACCTCACGGGGTGGCTGTGCGGGGACCGGTTGGGCGCTGTCCCCGTGCTCCTGTGCAGAGCCGAGGCAAACAGCTCAGGTCCATTATATTCCATGCACATCCCTGCTGAGCTCGTTAAAGCTGGAGCTGGGAATGTGATGGGAGGGCTCTGCCATCCTGGGGAACATCCAGGCCCAGGTGCCGGGCATGGGCAGCGTCCAGCGGCCGCGTGTGCTGGATGTGGGGGGTGATGGACATGGGGGTGATGGGGGGTGGTTGG
>VZTE01003536.1:142287-172732 GCA_013397775.1 Eulacestoma nigropectus
GATGGGGGGTGGTTGGGGGTGCTGGAGGGGCGCTGGAAGGATGATGGAGAGCGGCTGCTCCCAGCGCCGCAGCTCCCGGTCGCTATAGCAACCTGGATATCCCTCATCCCATCTGATGCCTCATCGCTGCCAGCCAACCGGGGCTGCTGCAGAGCAGCGGGATGGGTTCATTTACTGCCGCCGACTGCTGTTCCCCGCACCCGGATAACCCCTGGATAAGCACAGTCCTGCACGAACTCCCCTCTCGGAGGGGTTTTTCGCGTCCCCTGGGGGTGGCTCTCTCGCCAGGCTGCAGTGGCAGAGCGCTGGCGCGGCCGCTTTCGGGCGGGCTGTCACCGTGACCTACTTAACGCAGGACGCGGTGACATCATGCCCAATTGCCAGCGGCTTCCCGGCCCTCTGGACCGCCGTGTCCAGCAGCAGTGCAGAGCTAATCCGGCCCCGAGGGCAGATTCCGTCCAGGAGGCACCTCTGGCCGCCGGGATAACCTTGCTCTGTCAGCACGGGACACGTCTCCCCTCCGCTGACCTGGAACAGCTGCGCTGGGTCCTGCCTCTGTTTCCAGAGCTGATCTGAAAACCCAGATTTTTCTCCTTTTCTAATGGAAAGAGAGAGAAATTAGCTAAAGCTTCAGGGGGCACAGAAACGCCACGAAAAGAGAGGCGCCGTTGTGCTGAGCCCCGCTGCAGCTTTTTCCAGAGAGTGGCTCCGTCCCTGCGCCTGCTCCCCGTGAGCGGCACAACTTCGGTCACACCGGCCCCGCTAAAGGGTCCCACTTTGGTCACACCGGCCCCGCTACAGGGTCCCACTTTGGTCACACCGGCCCCGCTAAAGGGTCCCACTTTGGTCACACCGGCCCCGCTACAGGGTCCCACTTTGGTCACACCGGCCCTGCTAAAGGGTCCCACTTTGGTCACACCAGCCCCGCTAAAGGGTCCCACTTTGGTCACACCGGCCCTGCTACAGGGTCACATTGCCACGGGCAAACAGTGGCACACACGGGCATTTCCCCCACGGCTTTAGGGCCGTCCTGCCCGCGCCCCCCAGCTCGTTCCTGGGTGTTAACCCATGGATTTCTGCGGAATGGGAGCGCAGAGGGAGGGGGTGCTCGTGGCTCGGTGCCAGCGAGGAAGGCAGCTCCTCCTCCTCCTCTCCCGGCATCCACACGGTGACATTTTAGCTGAGGAAGCTGAATCATCCTTCAATTAATGACAGGCTTTTAACCTGTTGTTGAGGAGCCTCGCTGAGGTCCCTCCTCTTAAAACCGCCCCTCTCCACGGCCAGAAGGAGAATCGCTGGGACACAGGGACTGTTCCACCCCTGGGATTTCTGCTGTTCCTCCTGGGAGCCGTGTGATGGGAAGGATGTGGCAGCAGCGATGCTGCAGGCAGCTCTGTGCTCCCTTCAAACACATTGTTCTGGCAAAGCAAGGGCAGCTGAAAACACGTCCCCAAGCCTGCGAACAGGGCAGGGAAGGGTCAGGCTGAGGGTGACGGACGGGAAGGGGAAGCAGCACAGTCAGGGTGACTCAGGGCAGACCTCTCATTGCTCCATCATCACAGCCGGGGTTTAGCTCTAAACCCGCTGCTGCTTCCCTCTGATTCCTGGAGCAAGAGCACAGCCAGGGCCCTTCAGAGGAGCCTGAAGAGACACAGCAAATGTGCAGGGCTTAAAAAGGGGGTTCAACACACGAGGAGGTCAGGAGAAAGCCAAGGAGCAGCTTGGACTGAGGCTGGTGCTAGTGAAAAATCCCCGAGCAGAGCCCAGGGGTCTCAGGAACAAGAACCCCGATCTTGAAGTGACTCGGAGCACTTGGGTTTGGCTGATCCCTACGTGCTCCTGGGATGGTGTTCCAGGGATGATGTTTGAACAGGTTACAGCTGTTCTCGGGATGCTGGGGGCTGATGAACCTCAACTACACCAAACCACCCCAACAGTGCTGGTTTGTGAACAGTCCTGAGGAAACCTGGCCTCTTCCCCAGCACAGAGGATGGGGATGGCTGGTCATGGAGAATTCCGATGGCAGAAAAGAAGAGCAGTAACTGCAGCAGGGAATGATGAGGTGGATGGGTTAAGGAGGAAGGGGGGGATTTCAGGAAGGACGAATGAGGATGGTTGGGCTGCACCAGTCCCTGGTCCTATAATGAAGGGAAAAGTTGCTTCCTCCACCAGGAGGGAAAGCCCAGCTGGAACCAGCCCTGACATCACCTCTGGATCAGCATTACAGCACCCCAATGACACACTTTGAGTCTAATCAAATTTCAGGCATGATGGAAATCATCCCTGTTCCACCTGGGAGCACCGGCGTGAGTCGGGATTGAAGACACAAAGCCTGGGGAGAACAAAGGCTGGGGTGGGTTTTGCAAGGAAGATTTTCCTTCCATCACAAAACTTTAAAGTCAAGGAACCAAATCCTGCCATTAGTGCAGGTATTTAAAAAGGGGAATTTCATTGTGGATTCCTAATGTCCTCTCCAAGAGCAGGAGCAGCGAGATCAGCCTAAGCTGAGGTGACAGCCGGGCTGGCAGGAGGGTGGCACCAGCCACAGGCACTCCTGGAACACAGACTCGAGCTGAGAAATCCAAATCCACCTCAAACGACCAAGGGCAGCCTGTTCTCTGCATTTTGAGCCAGATGATTCCTGAGAGCACCCAAATTTCCCTGTGTTTCCTTCATATTATGCATTCACGACACCGCAAGGCACCAAGGACAAGGCTCAGAGCCGGGAAATCAATTTTTTATGTGACAGCAGAATGACAGGCAGGATTTTAAGTGGATTTTGTGTATTCAGAGAGGTTGAGCAGACAATTTGGGGGTTATTATTTAAGGAGCATTTGCTGAGATGTTCCGGAGTGGTCTCTGTATCACTTCTGCAAAGTAAAGGGCTCTGAAGCTGCAATCCCAGAATGAAAACGCTGGCACTTCTGCTTCCCTTTGTTCTCTTTATTCCCTGATACATTAGCACAATTCACACAGGCAGGAAAAGAGGCAACTCACTGTGAAGAGAGACAACTACATCTTATTTAAATACCTGACCTATTTCTGCTTTTCCTTTGCATCACTCCACAAGGAGTCTGGATTTGCAGAAATAGCTGAAAAAATGTGTCGGATCATGTGAAAAATGCTCTTCCCTGTGGCAAAGCTGGCATGAAAAACAGGTGCATAAACAAAGAGATTCTTACTTATAGAAATGCAAAGTTTGCAGGGGAAATGCACATTGCCAGGCTGATTCCCACTGTCACAGAATGGTGGGAAGGGACCCCAAAGCCCACCCAGTGCCCCCCCCTGCCATGACAGGGACACCTTCCACTGTCCCAGGCTGCTCCAAGCCCCATCCAGCCTGGCCTTGGGCGCTGCCAGGGATCCAGGGGCAGCCACAGCTGCTCTGGGCACCCTGTGCCAGGGCCTCCCCACCCTCACAGGGAACAATTCCTTCCTAATATCCCATCTATCCCTGCCCTCTGGCAGTGGGAAGCCATTCCCTGTGTCCTGTCCTTTCAGGCCCTTGTCCCAAGTCCTTCTCCAGCTCTCTTGGGGCCCCTTTAGGCCCTGGAAGGGGCTCTGAGGTCTCCCTGGAGTTTCTCCTCTCCAGGTGAACAGCCCCAGCTCTCAGCATTTGCACAACATTTTAATTCTCACACTGGGGCGTCACTGCAGGACAACACCTCCATGAACACAACATCCCAATGTCTGTCATCAGCTGCCCCTCCTGGAAGCACAGCCAGTCCCACGGGATTTGCCCCAGATCCAGCTTGCTCAGCAGGCAACAGATCTCATGCTGGAGATCATGGGCTGGATCCACATCCCTGCCCTATCAGACAGGGTTTTAATGATCTGAGGAGAATCTCATCCAGCTTTCAGCAAGGTGATGCCCCAGGAAGGTGCAAGGAGGGTTCAGCCTGAAGGGAGAGGGACAGTGAAGGGCTGGTGCCTGCCTGTGACCTGGCAGTGAGGCTGCTGGAGCCTCCATGTCCCTGGAATAAGCACAGGTCAGTTCCTGAGCAGGCTTGGGATGCAGCTTGAGAACCAGGCACAGGAAAATGCCTTTAATGACTGTCTGGCACAGTTTGCATCCTCAGCTGCAGGAGAATTGATCCTTCTTCCTATCTCTGATTGCAGGCAGGGCAAGTTTTCCCTGAAATGCTATTTATGAGGCTCTTCCCTTCCCACACCGGACCTGCTGCTCCGTGTGGATCGGAACCGAGGCTGTGATTCCTGGCAGAGCCACTGCTGCAACTCCAGCAACATGGGCATCGCCCCAAACCACCTGGGACCCTCTGGCCCTCTGGATTCACCTCTCTGGACTCACTCCTCTGGATTCATCCCACTCCTTCCACAAACACCCCACAGGGATTCGGCGCTGCTGCCAAGGTTGCGAGAAAATGGAGCTGGTGATGTGCAGGGTTTTATGCTCCTGTACCGAGTTCTCCACAGGCAGATAAATTTATCTAAGAATATGACATGGCATGAGATATCCTGAAGGCTTCCAGCCCAAGAGAGACACTGGTCACTTCCCAGGGCTGTGCAAGGACAGTAACAACAATCCCGAGCTGTGTCGGATCCTGTCTGGAGGTACCGAACGCTGCAGCTTCACCATCAGCAGCTCCATCTCTCCGCAGGCACAGTTATCACTACTTCTGCTTCCATATTTTGAGGCTGTGCTGGGAGAAATCAGCACTTCTGCACATGGCACTGAGAAATTTGCTACATCAACCAAATGCCTGCAAAGCCAAAGCCATTAACAAATCAAACATCCACAGCTCGGGCATTCAGCACTCATTTATTTTGCTGCAGTCATTCCAGCTGAGCGAAATATCTCCCCCCACCCCAGTTCCTAATCAGCCTCCATCCTCCTCGAGGCTCGCCACAGTTAAATCTTTCACATTGCTCCTGAAAACTTGAGAAATTGAGCTGTGGACAGGGAAAAATGAGTTGTGGAGCAAACGTTTCCCCAGAACCTGATGAACTCTTTGTTCCAAGGCTGTCACATCAGTTCAAGAGGCTCCCTCTATGTTTTCTGAAGAGCCTTTGCAGTGACAAGATAAGATGCCACCGCTGTGAAATAATCTCTGGCAAAAGAGCCATCCCTGCTGCCTGAGGGCTCTGCCCCACCGAGGCTGAGGCAGAGCTGGAGGGGGCACGGCCCAAATGCCAAATTAACCCTTCAGCTCAACACAACCTGCACGGGGAGCGTCTTCCTCCCATCAGAACCCTTCCAACACTTCCCACTGACACCCCGGCCATGGAATATTCCTCAGTCCAGCTGAACAGCTGCACCTCAGGCTCTCAGCTTTTGGCACCACAGGTTTTTGGTGCAGACAGAGGCGGCTGATAGGTTTTCAGTATAAAAAAAGAGATAAACTCAATCTTTTTGTGAAACTGTTCTCAGTCTCGTGACTCTCCCTTCCTGTCTGCAGCACACTGAACTGACCTCTTCCTCTTGGCAGCCCAGAGCTCCTCTGCCAGCAGCTCCAACGGCAGAACTCGCTGATGGGAGAAGAGCTGATGATACCCAGGAGCAGAGGACACGGGGACACAGTGACACCACACTCAGAGCTCGCCACACGCACGAGCACAGGGCGTGGAAACCAAAAACCCAGCGGGAAAGGCCAGAGGATCAAAGGGAGCGAGCGCAGGTGTGACCCTCGCAGGGCAGTGCTCTCTTGGCACACATCCTGCTCTTACCAAACGCTCTGAGCGAGCTTCTGTTACACCACAAGCTGAGAATGAAGCAATTCTCTGCCTTGCTGGGTGAACATCCGCGGCTTGGCAGGGCAAGCGATTTGTTTAGACGATTACAGAGAGTCTGTCAGACTCTGAGAGCCGTGAAAACCCTCCTTAAGTCATGCAAATTTCTCCAGCGCTAAAATCCTGCCCCAGCCCCGAGAGCTTCTTGGGATCCCTGAGGAACAGAGGTCACATAAACCTCCCGCTGCCAAGCCCAGTGTGGCATCACTGCCAGCTCAGGCTAGCTGCTCAGTGAGCCAGGCTCTGAAAAACCCACCTGAGAATGAGCTGGCAGCTCAGAAATCCCTCCTGGGCTTTGGGGAGACGCTGCCCCGCAGCCTCACGGGGAGCTCACACCTGTGGAGCAGCATCATCCTTGCAGCAGATGCTGGAAGGAGATCACAGAATCCCTGAATGGTTTGGGTTGGAAGGGACCTCAAAGCCCATCCAGTGCCAGCCCTGCCACGGGCAGGGACACCTTCCACTGTCCCAGGGTGCTCCAACCTGGCCTTGGATACTTCCAGGGATGGGGCAGCCACAGCTGCTCTGGGCACCCTGTGCCAGGGCCTTGCCACCCTCACAGAGAAGATTTTCTTCCCAATATCCCACCAGGCCCTGCCCTCTGGCAGTGGGAAGCCATTCCCTCTTGTCCCGTCACTGCATCTTTTTGGACCAGCCTTTCCCAAAGGTGATGACACTCACCTGACTCTCTCTGGGTGGATGCACCTTCCCATGACTCCACTCAGGGAAGAACCAGCTACCTTTAAATTGCTGCCCGTAATTATTGCAGAATTCCTGCAGCACGAGAGGGAACAGCTGGAATTACTGGCTCCATGTGTAAACACTGGTGACCAGGAGAAAGCAGCTGCTGACAGGTAATTCCGAGCTCCTTGAGCAGAGCAAACACTGAGGTCACTCATTGGAGCTCCTCTTGGCTCTTTCTGTCCCTCCCACAAGAGCTGAGCTGCTGCCAGCAAAAAGGCAGAGTAATTAAGGTTTATTAATCTGCAGTTCTGTGCTGAGGACTGCAAGGACTTTCTGTGATCTCGGGGGTCTTTTCCAGCCAAAATGATTCTGTGATGTTTCACACCCTCCATCGCCTCCGAGCTCTCTGGAAGTGACCCACGTGTGCTGCTGCAGGGGTGAGATGGGAGATCAGTCCTTGGGAAGACCTGGGGATGCAGGAGCAGGACCTGGGAATGTTGGGATCCCACAGAGTGAGGCTGCAGCCAACACTTAGCAGCCTGCAAGCATGTCTACAACTTTAAAAGCTGATTGTTTTTTGGGTTTGTTTTGGTTTTTTTTTTGTTTTTTTTTTTTTTTTAATATGATATTTAAATTAAAACCAAGTTCTGATTTTGACCTTTGCTGTGCTCAGGGAAAAGCTCCCCAGCCTGGGTCAATCACTGCAATCACTGATTTTTTCACTTCACTGCCTGCAGGTACTTGTGTCTCACCCCAGCAGGGGCTACATTAACTCACCCCATAAACACCACGTCCTGTGACACCGAATCTGTCCAGCTCTAACAGGTACTCGATGCTCTTGTGCCAAGAGGAGGAGTCACACATCCAAACTCTTCCCATTATTGGGATTAAGCGTTTGAAAGCAGCTGTGTGAAGTGAGGGGAAGAAGAGGCTCTCCCTGCGGATTTCATGGTTGCACTCGATGATTTTAAAGGACTTTTCCAAGCTCAAGGATTCCTGATTTTGCTCTGCCCCTTGGGTAACCGCTGTCTGATTATCCCATTTCCCCTTACAAAGACAAACGCTACAACCGAACCCTGAGCACTCGATCTGCTCCAGAGATAATCCCACTGGAGATAAAGGAGCGAGTGGTAACAGGAGCTGATTAACAGCCCCACATGGAAATCCAAGCGGCAGCATCGCGTCCCCGGATTTACACCGAGTAGGAGCCCGCAAACCCAACAGGCGGAGCAGCTGTTAACAACAGGCTCAGGAAGCACATTTCAGAGTGTATTGAATTTCAAAGGCATCCTGGCTGGCATTGGGCTGGGCAGCAGGAGAGGCCGGGCTCCTGTTCCCAACTGCAATCCCTCGGATAGGAGCACGCTGCGATGGGATCCCTGAGATGGGAGGTGTAAGGCAGGGAAATAAATGAGCAGAGGGAAGAAAAGTCACCTTACTGGTAATTTACTGGTACCTTACTGGTTAACTCAGAGCCTCCCCACCCGAGGGACAGGTCTGAGAGCCCCCAGCCCCCCATCCAACTGTTCCCCATAAGGCAGGATGAGAAAACTCAGTTTACTCAAAGCCACAAAGCCCCTCTTTCCCTGCACTATCGATTTCAAAGCAGCCAGTTGTTGTTTGGGAACGGGAAGCTCCTGAAGCAGGCAGGATTTCCCTGTGGAATTACCCTGGTGCCTGTCTCAAATTCCCAGCCCTGAGCTGTCACACAGCACCGGGCTTGACACGGACCTCAGGCTTCCCTTCAGTTCCCACTGACATTTAGCAGGATCTCGGGAGCGCAGGAGGGTGCAGTGAGCTCGTTGGCCCGAAAGGTCCCTGTGCTCCTGTTCCAGCCAGAACCGTCCCCATCGCTCTCTCCTGGTCTCTTGGAACATCCCCAGTGTTTCCTGCTGACCAAGCTGAGTCTGAGAGGAGAACTGGAGCCTCCCACACTGCAGAACTTTACCTGGAGAAGCTGCAGAGCAGCTCCTGTCCCCTCCAGCAGCACCTCTGTGTCCTTGCTCACACAGGAAACCACAACCCAAAGCCGGCCCCGCTGTGGACTCGCACGGCTGCAGCCTCTGGAGGCAGCTGGATCCCACCTTCACAAAGTGACACTGTCTGGGTGTGTTTCTGTGCAGGGGGAGCATTGTAAGATCATGGAATGATTTGGGTTGGAAGGGACTTGAAAGCCCATCCCATTCCACCCCTGCCATGGCAGGGACACCTCCCACTGTCCCAGGTTGCTCCAAGCCCCATCCAGCCTGGCCTGGGACACTGCCAGGGATCCAGGGGCAGCCACAGCTTCTCTGGGCACCCTGTGCCAGGGCCTCCCCGCCCTCCCAGGGAACAATTCCTTCCCAATATCCCATCTATCCCTGCTCTCGTTCAGTTTGAAGCCACTCCCTTGTCCCATCACTGTGGATGTGATCACTGCACCATCACTGTCACTCATCACCATCACTGCACCACAGATGTGAGCTGGTAAAACTCCTACTGCTTCTGACTGGATCTGCCTCCAGTTGCTTTTTCTCCCCAGGTTTATTTGATGAGGAAAAGCCAGAAGGCAAATGATGGGATGGTTTGGCCATGAACAGAGTGACAGTTTGAAAGGGATTTTCCAAAAATTCTACTTTTGTGTCTGAATGGAGCTCCTGAAGGGAAGTTGCTGCCTGTGAGGTGCCACTTCACAGCCTTTAAGGACAAGGGGATGTTGATCCTAGTCCAGATGAATTTAAGATTTTCCTAGAGGCTTCCAGGCACAGGACCACGAGGCATCAACAGCTCCACAAATGCTGGAATCAGAATAGAGAGAAAAGCCCAGGAACATCCCACTGCACCTGGGACAGGGCATGGTCAGCTGCAAAGGGCAGCACCTCCCACATCCCCACTCCTGGGACACAGTGAAAAGCAGAGACTGGGAAAATGGAAATGGCTGATGGATTTGCTGCTGATGCCAGTGCCCATTCCTGACATCCTGAGCTTTTCCTGAAGCAAGACCAGCAGGAAGAGCAGAGGCAGAGAATGGCTGTGGTGCCTGGCAAAGGGGACAGCCCTGGTTCCAAACCCCAGGGCAGAGCCCCTGGCTCCGGGAGCACTGGAGGAGATGGGATTGTGCTGCTGGAAAAGGATTGTGGCACCTCCTGCCTGTGGAACTCTGGCCTGGGGCTGCTCCTGCCTTTCCTCCACACCTTTATCTCCTCACCTGCAGATCCAAAGGAGAGGAAAACCGAGGGATGAGCTGTCTGCTGCCTGGCTGCAGGCAGGAAAGGGAGAAGAGGGTGCTGTGCTATTTTGAGCTGCCTCCTCCTCAATTCCTAGGGGTGGAATTTTACCTCTGGAGTGTGGACTGCTTTGTAGGAAGGATTTAAAGACTACTTACACAAAAATGATAATTAAAACCTAAATTAAACCTAGGCTAGTCAATACTTTCCATTTCCATTGTTCTCCAAATCCAAAATACCATTTCCAATTCACCATAGAGATTTACTGGCCTTTTTCTACCATTTCACTAAAACAAACTCAAAATGCTGAGTTTGAAAATGCTAAGTCTGTAAAAAGCCCCACTGGCAGTAACTTCCAGCACGATTCCTTAACTCTGTAGCATCCAGAGTGACTTCAAATTAAAAGAATTCTGAAGCACCGTCATTACTTTGATTACTAAATCAACAACTTGATTTAGTAAAATCACTGGCAGCTCACAAAGTATTAACAAGAACAACTAACAAGTGTTGGCAGTTATATTTAGGGTTTTGGAGCTATATTTACAAAGTGAACCCAGCCTAGAATCAATACAGCTGAAATCCCACCTCCTCTCATTCTTTTAACATTTCTGTTTTTACTTTGGAAAACCAGAAAATGCTCAAAATAAGGGGAATATCCTCTAAAGCAGAGACCCAACCAATGGCTGGACTCAATGATCGTGGAGGTCTTTCCCACCCTCTGTGATTCTGTGAAAGTTTAATGCTCATTACCGGGGGCAAAATGCCTTTGGTAAATCAAGAGTCCAGAAAAAACAGCTTCCAAACAATCCATTCCAGCCCGTCTGCCCTTGTGCCAGCAGACAGGAGAAATTGAATTAATAAGTGGATATTTAGAGTTGGAAACTGGGGGCATCAGCCCCAGCAGGGCTTGGGAGGTTGGGAGTGGAAAGGGCTCTGACACAGCTCTGCCCAAGCTCTGGTTAAATGTAAGGAGTTGTTTGGTTTGGATAATGTCAGGCAGTGCAGACTGTGCCTCCTTATATAATCTTAAGTGCAAACAGATTTTGTGAATAAGCACTTTCAAGCCATAAGTGGGCTTTTTGTTAATAAAATGTCAATAATCAGTTGCTGTAGCAACGGGGATTGATCCCCTGGCTACAGAAAGGGGGGAGCAGAGCCTCCTCCCTGTCAGCTTTTTTTCTTTGCAGGATATCTACCCATCTGCTCTGCCAGAAACCCCATGGAATCAAGGGGTTCTTGGCCCGTGAATCTGGGATGGCTTCACCCAAACCCCGCTGGGGGTACTGGGAGGGGATGGTGCAGCTGGTGCTCCCAGGGATGCACCCCACGGGTCAGAAAATCTTAACTGCTCCACTCTTTTCCTGCTGGAAATCTCCTCGGTGCTGCCCAGGAGCCAAATCAACCTTCCCCAGGTGAGCAGAGCCTCGGGTGACACCTCACTGCGGGCAGGTGAGAGGGACAGGCTTGTGTTTGGCTTCCGCCACCTTCGACTGCAGCTGCCTGACCCAAGCACCAAACCACGCCCGCGGCCAAAATCTATTTTGGGCAGCGATAAAGCGGTGCTGGCCGTGGTTTAACAGAGCTTGGCTTAGCTCAAGGAGCTCCTCCATCGAGTGAGAATGAAAGCAGGCACGGAGCCGAGCCCTGATGCTGCTCAGGTCCATCTGCGCTCCCGCCCGCCCCAGGCGAGTGCAGCAAACACTCAGAAACAGGGTTTTTTAAAAAAAAGAGTAAACGTGGCTGTTGGCCAGCAGGAGGATGGAGCAGCGGGCAGCAAAACACTGGGGGTGTGGTGGGAAGGAGGGGAGGAGGGACAGGGGGGACACCTGAGTGGGCTCCACCCCACATCCTCCCTCTCTGCCCTCCTGACGGGTGCTGGGCACTGGCAGGAGCAACTCAGCTCAGCTCCTCTGGAACCAGATGGCACCAGGGAAGAAACAAAGGACAATTTTATCCCTGTTCTCCAGAGCTCCGAAGCTCCATCAACTTCTGCTCCCCAGCACACTCCTGCCTCTCCTGCAGCCATGGCTCTTCCCCACAGCTGTTTCAAACACAAACCAGAGGGTTTGGTAAGGCAGCACCTCCTTCCTGCCCCTTGGTCCCTGTTCCAGAGCCAGGCACCTCCTGGAAACTTCAGGCCCTTCCTTTGTCACCATCCCTCAGCACTCCAGGCAGATCTTACCTCAATGAGCTGAAATGAATCTGCTGGAGTTTGGCCCCAAGGTTCAGCAGGGCAATTCTCACCCCTGGGGCTGTCTGGCATTCCCTGGCATTCCCAGGCCCTTCTCCACCTCAACACCAGCAGCACACACGTGGGTCATATGGGATATGGGATGGTTTGAGGTTGGAAGACTGGGAAGTTAACAAAAATGTCGACTTTGTGTCAGTTTCTACCACGGCCCTAAAGAGATGGTGACAAATACTGGACAAATGGGAAGAACATTTTTGAGTGTTCTCAGGTAACAAGCAACCCAGCTCTAAGAGAACCAACGAACTGACAGACTGACCTGATCAAGTGCTAACACGGTTTGGTTTTCTGCATTTTAAATCACTTTTGTAGCTCTTCTGTGAAAGCATTTCCATCACATCCTTTTCTACATCCCTCCGTGGAGAGCAGGAGCCAGTCCCATCCTCTAGGAAATGCTACTGGGAGCAAACACTCTGAAATCCTCCCCCTTCCATAAATACACAGAATTTCTTTGGTCATGTTGTCAGGAGCCCCTTTTTTGCATCCTGAAGTTGCAGGGGCACAGTGCTGTGATGGGGAATTGCTGGTTTGAGAGATCACATATCTCTGACCTGCCACCATTTTTCTCTTTGAGGGTTATCAAGGGCTTCCCACACCACACATCTTCCCAGAATTATCTCTCTCTGATGGGATCTCTCTGGATAATGTGTTCACGTTCTTCCAGCTCTGTTGGCAGCACCTGCCTGGTTTTATCCTTGCAAGCAGCACATGTTTCAGGGAGATGTTCTACTCAACATCCTCCTGTGATCCTGGAGAGCACTTCAGGGTTGCCTCCAGACAGCCCTGAGAGGTTCCTCCTTCACAAGCCCTGACTCAGGCAGGTTTAGAATTTCCAATGAAATCAGCCTGGGAATGAGTCAGGAGCGGGTTCTGAAGGCACTGTCTGGGCCTCAGCTGTTGAAGGAGCCGAAGCTCTGGCAGAGGATGTTCACTGAGGCCAAGGAAGCCGGGAGGGCTTTGCTTGAACCATGGGAAGCTTTTGTTTCCCAGTCCACGGCCTGGGTTCCTGCACTCTCTGAATCACCTCAACACATGGAATCTGAACCACCCCGAGCTGACGGACACGAGGGACCAAATCCAGTGGCTGCAGGGGACAACTGGCACCAGGGAAAGGACCTCAGCGCCAGGGAAAGGACCTCAGCACCATCCACCACCTCAGTTTGGGTCTTAACACGGCCTGGGAGCAGATTTTCCCTACAGATATCACCTGTTAACACTTCCAGCAGCTTCTCTGGCCTGGGAGACCCCCAGGAGACAATCTCAGCTGCTTCCTCCTGCTGCCTGTGGAGCCACCTCCACACTTGCTCCTGATGTTTATGTAGAAGAAAGTCGATAAAGAAGAAGTTGGAAACTCCAGAGAAAAGATTTTGGCTGAAAATTAGAACTGTGAAAGCTCAGTCCTGAAGGAGCCCAGCTGGAATTCTGGAGGCAAAGGAGTCTGGAGGGGTTTTTCCAACATACAGCAAACACTCCTCCAAGCCCAGATGTTTCCCAAGCATCCCCAACACATCTATTTCCAGGGCTGGGATGCTGAAGCAGTAACTCCTGGTGGGAACACCAGAGTCTGATATCAGAGTATTATCATTTGTTTGAAAAGAGCTGCAGGACAGGAACAAAAAGCCCCCATCAGCTGGGATTTTTTATTCTTTCCATTCCTAATTTACTGAAAAGTTTCTGTACCACAAACTCTGCACTGATTGCACCACCAGGGACAGCTCGCCAAGCTTGCGGCCCAACCTGGGAGATTTTATATATTTTATGGATATATATTTTAATTTCCATCATCCCAAAGATACCACTTAGTTACCTGAGAAACTGGAATTTATGAAGACACTGGAGAGAAGAAACCACTTCCTGGACATGTCTCTCCTAATGCTGGAGGATTATAAAGTGGGAATCTATTATCCCATCTTTTTGTTTGATGCTGATAATTAATATTTATCACATTAACTGCAGAGAACCTCTCTGCCATGTTATGCTTCAGCTCTAACAACCACCTCCAGTGCCAAGAGCTGAGGTTGTTCCAGCAGCAGCTCCCTGTGGGATCACCCTGAGGATATCCCTGACCATCCACACGGGATTTCGGAAGAGGAAACATCCAACCTTGATCCCAGCCATGTGGCAAAGCCAACCCTGCCAATCCAAACTGGGACTGTTGTGTACCCTGCAAACAGCCTGGGTTTGTTTCCAGCAGAAATTCAGAACTGAGGATATGAAACAAATTTCAGCCTTTTCTGAGCTGCCTGAACGATCCCAGCTCTGAGCACTGCACGCCCCCAACTCCCCCACGCAGGATCTGGGGAGGGTGGGAGTGTGAGCACACTCTGGGAGCTCTTTGGGAAACTCAGGATCCTGTTCTGACCAGCTGAGCTCCTGTTGGCATCAACAAATGGACACTAGAAGTGTCCAAGGCCAGCGTGGACGGGGCTTGGAGCACCCTGGGCTAGTGGAAGGTGTCCCTGCCCATGGCAGGGGTGGCACCAGTTGGGCTTTGAGGTCCCTTCCAACCCAAACTGTTCTCTGATTCTGGGACCTTCAATCATTGTTACACATTCACGTGAGTTGTTGCTAAATAACTAAATACCTGAGATAAAATAATTTACTGTGTTTTTTTAAGCCTTACTCCACTGGCAGGCAACCAAACAGATTTTGGCCACTGGTGGCTCAAACCCTTCACTTTGGGGGTTTCTCAAAGGATCATTCTGCTCTGGAACACGACGGTGGCCCCTGGTGCTCCTCGCACACAGGGGGAGGCTCCAGGCTCATCCCATGCTGAGCTCTCCCTCCGGAATTCCGGCAGTGCTGCTGTGCCAGGGACAAGGACAAGCCCCAGAGCTGTGCCAGGGGGATGCTCCAAAGCTGGAGTACACAGAACAGTCCTAGCAAAACTCTTCCTGAGGGAAAATAAACCCAAAGCTGGGCACAACTGCAGAGAGATCACAGTGAAGGAGGGAACGAGCACTGCCCAAAAAGGAGAAAAACCACAAAAAAAAAGAACTTGGCTCAACTTTAGGGAACGCAGGACACTCTGCTGGGGAAGGACCTCCCACCAAGAGCTGTCCCCTGGCCCTGGCCCTGGCCAAAGGGCCACTGTGGCCATGTCTGAGGCAGCCCAGCCCGAGCAGCCCTGCCTGTCCTGTGTCTCCCCACAGGACGTGCTCAGACCTGCAGCTCCAAGTGTTCCAGGCAGGAATTATGATGCATCCCAGGTGCATCCCCTCCCCTCCAACAAACACTGCCTGCTTTCATGTCAGACCTCAGGTCCAAGCAAACACGCCGAGGTAATTGCAGGGACACAGAAAATCACCCAGGAAAAACCAGTGTTTGGCCAGGACTGAGAGGCAGAGGTGGAGCTGTCATCAGACATGAAAATCATGCAAAGAGAGCTGGGGGCATGAGCAGGAGGAAAACCAAGACAATAAAAACATAATGTGGACTGTATAAAACCAGATTTTCATCTCATAGAACCTGAGCTGGAAGGGACCCCTCAGGATCATCCAGGCCAGCTCCTGGCCCTGCACAGACACCCCAACAATCCCACCCTGAGAGTGCTGTCCAAACGCTGCTGGAGTTCCCTGGAGCTGTGACCATTCCCTGGGCAGCCTGATCTCTGTTTATCTGAGCAGCCATTTCCTCCTGGTCCATGTTTGCTGAACGCAACGTGGACACAAAGCTCACACTGAACTCCTGAGCGAGACCTTTGGCAGAGCTGGGACCTGGGGGAGGGCAGGGAACGCTCTGTGTCCAACCAAGGCCATCACTCAGAATGGGATGAAGCAGCAGCAACACAGGGAAGAAAATATTCCCACCCTGAAGCTCTGAATCCAAGTGAAAAAGAGAAATATTCCTACACTGCAACCTACTGTGAGGTCTGGGCCGTGTCAGGGGACACTGGGGACCTGGAGCTGGCACCTACAAACAGGCAGGAAGGGGAAATTTGTGAATTAAATTCTCTTTAGTCTTAGGCCTGAGACTGAATTCTGAAGTGAAATAAGTCAATTAAATAGAGTTCAAAGTATTTATCCTGTCTTAGCCTAAATCAGTTTTAATAACAGGATTGTGTGCCAAGGGTTTAATGGCTTCAGCAAAAATATCTCCAATGCACCAGATGAAAAAACTCAGTGTAGAAGCCCTACAAACTCCAACCCACCTTCTAATAATAAACTGTTTCAGGCTTTCATTTTCTAAATTGTTCTGTGTCCTCTGGAGAGGTTCCCTTGAACCTGCCGCATAATGAGAGACTGCAATAAATCTTGTCAAACCAGACAAACACCACGAAATTTTAATTTTACTTTTAAATTGCAGCTGAGTGCTCCAGTGGATGTTATTTTTTTGGTAACTGCCACATAACTAAGGCGGAGGAGTTTGCTTATTTTTAACAAGAGAGTGTTATTGTCTCCATGTGATAAAATATTTAGTTGTCTATAAAAAATTCAACCTTTATAGATGCAGAGATGGATTTGCTTCCCCTGCTGCAGCTCTGGCCAGTAAGGGAGAGAAAATACAGGAGATAAGGGGGGGAAATATAGTAATTGGAAAGGATGCTTTACCCCCATGGTAAGAGAGGCTTCTTTTTTCAACATGAAAAATTTTCCGTACCAAAAATCAGATTTTCAGCATGGAAAATCCCTCCACACCTGTCCCACCAAGGTGCTGCACAGCCTGAGCCATGGCTAAAGCTTGGCAGGGGTCTGAGAAGCAAAATGACTTCTCTTGTTAAATCACACACCACAAAAAACCTCCAAGGCTGTTGGGACTTGTGAGAAATGGGCTTTTTGGTGCTGTTCCCCCATTTCTGCCGAGGGGAGTTGGCAGAGCACTGAGCAATCTGCACGCTCAGGGCTTCTCTCCACACTGTCCTGAGCACACGGAGCTGAAAATGAGGGACAAAGTCCTCCCCTGGAGCCCAGAGGATGCAGGAGGGCACCCTCCTCCTCCTCCTGCTCCTGCCCCTCCTCCTGCTCATCCCTGCTCCTTCCTGCTCCAGGAATTCCAGGTGTGGTGTCTCCATGGAAAAAGGGGCTGCGATGCCCCAGCCCCTTGGCCACTGATATTTCCATATTATTATTGTTATTATTGTTACTGTTAAGGATTTGGAGATGAACTCATGAAATCACCAAGGTGGTGTGACATCGACTGCCTGGGATGCTGCTGCTGTTGCCATGGTGACTGTCCCTGCTCTGGGGACCCCAAAAGCCCCATCACCCCTCCCAGGCACCCCTGTCCCTGTGTGCTGCACACAGGATCCCATTTCCCCTCCTCTTTGCCACAGGAGAAGCACATCTGTACCCCAGCCCCCGCTGTCCCTCCCTGTCCCCTCTCCCGTCCTGTCCTCCCTGGCTCTGCTCCAGCTGTTTCCTAGAAAGGCTGAAACAAAAGCTGCTCTGGCTGTCACAGGAGATCCTCGCAGGGCATTACCCTTGGCCAAAGCAACAGGATCACCCCCAAGGCCACCAGCAGCCACCTGACCCACTGGGCTACCTGGAGAAAAACACTGCGAGTTTTAACTGGCACAGCCTGACCTCCTGTGTCGGCAGAGTCAGGAAAGCTGGTTCAAATATTCCACAATACTGAGCTTTTTTTTTAAAAAACCCCAACCAAGCACAACTTGAACTTTTGTTTACACTTAAGGGACCCTTAATTCAGTTCCCTAAATCAACCTGAGCTCCCCTGGACTGTGCTGGGATGCTGTGGCCAGTCCAACACACCCCTGTGGGCAGAGGAGAGGACAAATGCTGGAATGGTTACGCTGGAGAGGAGACTGAGCTGGGCAGCACAGGCAGGGCCAGAGTCAGGCACAATGCAGGCAGGGACAGGCAGAGACACTGCAGGCAGTGCAGGCAGGGACAGGCAGGGACAGGCAGGGACAGTCAGACACTGCAGGCAGTGCAGGCAGGGACAGTCAGACACTGCAGGCAGTGCAGGCAGGGACAGTCAGACACTGCAGGCAGGACAGTCAGACACTGCAGGCAGTGCAGGCAGTGCAGGCAGGGCCCGAGCCAGGCTGTAGCAGCTCCATCCCAGCCCCTGCCCAGCCCAGCTCCCGTCTCCAAGCTGAGTCAAGACTGTGAGACACAATTCAATACGAAACACACAGAGCACATCCCATCTGTAGGGGCTGATCCCCGGCCCTCACACACCAACCCAGCCAGCCCCGCGCCAGGCTGCAGCTCCAGAGCCTGCCAGGATTATTCCCAGAGCTCAAGGGCACGCTGGCATCTCGGTGAGCGGATCCGAGGAGCTGCTGACAGAACCATCTCCGGTGCCGGGCTCTGTTAAGTCACCGTATGAGGAGGAAGTGAAACATTTGCATGAGCTAAAAATGTTCTCCTTCAGTGTGCGAGGCTGTGGAGCTGCAGCACGCCCCCTCCGCCACCCTCCTCACCACGGAAACATCCTCTCCCGGCTGGATCATTCCTATTTGTGCTCCCGATCCCCAGGCCTGAGTCATGGCAGAACAGAACAGCTTCTCTCTGCAAAAATATATTTCCCCAACACACGCAGTTACAGGATGTGCCCGACTCCACAAGCTCCCTGAATATTTTTAATGGTGCTGAAAGGAATCATTAAATCAGGAGTTAGGATTAGGATGCCCTCATTCCTAATTCTCACTGTCAGGCAGGCCTTGACCTCGAGTTCCTGCTCTCTCAAGCTCAGCTGACAACACTCAGCAAACCCCAGCAGGATGTGGCTGCTGTCAGCGGGTGAAATGAAAACAACCCCCAGGATTCGTCAGAGGCTGCTCTTCAGGAGGGAGTTTTAAGATGTGACAGGGCCCGGGGTCACTGTGCTGCTCTCCGGGGTGCTGACAGCCCTTCCCCAGCCCAAGGCAGGAGCTGGCAGCAGCCTGGCTCTCTCTGCACACTGAATTTTGGCACTCCCTGACTGAACAGCCCCTCCCAGCACAGCACTGCTGCAGGGCTGTTTGCTGGATGCTGCTGCTGGCCTGAGCTCCCAGAGGGATCTGTGCCTCCCTCCCAGCTCCTGGGGGAGGACCCTTTTCAAATGAATATTTAAACCCCTGGAAAGCCAGGACTGATTCCCAGGTCAGGTCTGTGCTGTTGGGATTGTTATTCCAGCAAGAGATGGAGGGACCATCCCCTTATCCCTTTGTGCTCCGAAGGCCCGTGCCAGCAGCCTCACAGTGCAACAGCAGCCACCCAGGGAAGCTCCTTTTCCAGCCTGGTGCTGCTCTTCAGCACCTTGTGTGAGCCCAGGCCTGGATCTCCCTCAGCACTGTGGAATCCCCAGCCCCAGTTACAGTCACTCCTGATGGATCTGTCCTTTCCCGAGCTGCTGCTCCTCCTCCAGGCTGGGCTGCTGCCTTTCCCCAGCCTGCCGAAGCACCTGAGGATTTTAGGATATTACAGCCTGTCTCCAGATCTGTTTTATTTCCCCAGACAAAAGGTTTTCCACTAATTTGTGCTCTCCTCCCTCCCTCCCCTACCTCCTGACTCTCATCCTGTTTCAGTCTCATCTGAAGACCACGTTCCACAAAAGCAAGGGACTAAGCCTAGCGTGTGAGGTGGGTTGTGTTTAATGCTGCTGTATTTAATTGCCTGCATCCCAGGGATCAAAGAGGGCTGCAGAGGGAAATCCAGGAGGCAGCAAGCGAGCGTCAGTGTAATTTGATAGCTGACTTTCTGCTCATTAACCCAATTCCTTTGAACTCAAGCAGGAGATGCAGTAACACATCAATTGCAATCCAACAAAGGATGCCAGAAGGGATGAGTCCCGGCTGAGCTGGAGAGGGACAAGCTGATGATGCTGGAATTTCCCAGCCTACATGGAGGAAAATTTCAGGAGTACTGATCCCATGTCAGTCTGCCCAAGAGGCTGCTGACATGGGGAACCTCACACCACCCCTGCATTCCAGGCACTCTCCTTTGCATCCCCTCCTCTTTCCTTGGAAAACAGCTTGTGAATCTGATAATCAGATTTATTGGTATTCTGTATCCTCACCTACAAAAAGGCTGGAGAGGAACATTTCACAAGGGATGGAGGGCCAGGACGCAGGGAATGGCTTCCCACTGCCAGAGGGCAGGGTTAGATGGATATTGGGAAGGAATTCCTGGCTGGGAAGGTGGTGAGGCCCTGGCACAGGGTGCCCAGAGAAGCTGTGGCTGCCCTTGGATCCCTGGAAGTGTCCTAGGCCAGGCTGGATGGGGCTTGGAGCACCCTGAGATAGTGGAAGGTGTCCCTGCCATGGCAGGGGGTGGGATGGGATGGTCTGGAAGGTCCCTTCCCACCCAAACCACTCCAACACCCTGTGAGATCAACAACCACTGTTTGGAAGTGATTTCTGAATCATTTCAGAACTGGCCCTGCTGCTCTCTGTACCTCACAGTGAGCACTGCAGGCCCAGCCAGGCACAAGGCACCGGAATTGAGCAGAAACCTCCTCCCTGTCACACTGTCCTTGTGTCCCTCTGGTCTGAACTGTGTAGCACAAACAGGAACCCATGGTCGTGATAAAACTGTCCTGAATTCTGGGAAAAGAAACAGGATCAGAGATTGGTCTTCAAGTCCAAGATCACTTAATCATGGAACCCCAGACTGGTTTGGGTTGAAAGGGACCTTAAAGATCATCCATTCCCACCCCCTGCCATGGGCAGGGACACCTTCCACTATCCCAGGCTGCTCCAAACCCTGTCCAAACTGGCCTTGGACACTTTCAGATGTGCAGCTGTCACTTGGCATGACCTGCTCTGGAGCTGCAGGATGAGAGCTGGCCTGGCTCACTCCAGATGACCAATGGCCAGTCTGGGATGCCAGGGGAAAGGGGGCATGCAGGAAGCTGTAGCTGGATTAAGCCACTTTCCTTTCAACCACTCTGCAGAAAAACTCCTCCTTATTTCCCTGTTTGGAATTCATGACTTGGCTAAACCAGCAGAGCTGCTCTGTGCAATCACCTGCACTCACCTGAGGGGTGAGCAGAGCCCACCCCTCACTGCAGCACCAGCGGTGCCCACACCCAGCAGGGCCATGCCAGCGCCGGGCTGGAGCTGACACAGCAAAGCACTCAGACCTGGAGAAAGGGCACTCACACATCAGGGATCTCACCTGCTTCTTTCCTCACCTTCATTTCATCACCTGCCACCTCCTCCTTGGCTCGCTACCTTTGTTTAAGGATGCCTGCAGCCCCTGCTGAAACACTGCTTGTGCTTCGCTCGCAGGGGGTGCGGAGACATCACGTGGGACTCGATGCATATTTAGGGATATTCCAGCTAGGCAAGTACCTTGAAAAAGCAGTTCTGAGCCTGCTGGAAACAAAACAAGGAGGATGACAGGGCTTCAGATGAAACAAGGGAACCCAGCCCACTTAGGGCTCTGTCAGCAGGGCCTGGGTGAAGCAGGACACACCTCAAAGGAGCCGGGGTGAGGCTGTCACTCCACAGAGCTCCAGGCAGGTCCTTCACTCGCTGCCCTCGCACTGAAACCCACCCCACTCACCTTGTCTAGACACAAAGAACTCCAGATTAATTAAACCTGGAACCAACAAACCCCATGGAGGCACCAGTTCAGGAAGGCTCAGACTAAAGACAAACTTTCTCAGGAAGAGCAGTCAGCAAGGGGTGGGAAGAGGCACGAAGGGACTGAAGCTGTGCTGAGAAGACTTTTATCCAGACCCAGCTGCACTGGCAGAGCTTTTTGGTGAGGGGGAGCGAGATGTGGGGTTCAACATCTGTCCTCAGAGATAAAGGGCACCAAGAGATGGGTGAGAGATGCATCTTGGGAGGGGTGGACTTTGTCCCCTTCACAACAGGGCCCCTCCACCCTACAAGGCTTCAAGCCTCCATCTCCCCTGATATTTACACCTGCTAAGTCACTCGGAATCCCAGCCTGGAGGCCCAGTCCCTGTCAGATCTCTGCTCTGAGAAAAGGAGATAAGCTGTGAGTGACAGGATCTTCAAAGGACAGAGAAAACTGCAGTAACCAGAGGCCTAATGGGCAGGAACTCAGTTTAACCCCTGGGAATTCACCCTGAGGCTGCCCCAAAAGTCAAGGGCAGCTACAAGGCTGGTGAAGGCTCCAGCTGGGAGGAGGACTCTGCAGCCTGGGACAGGAGGTGACCTTTTTGAAGTGCAGAGGAAAGTCAAGAACCTTCCCCCAGAAAGTTTATGGTTAAAAATAAGCTCTTGGTAAAAACCACAAAGTTGCACATTTAACCTCCGGCACCCCACACTTCCTCTGCTGACAGTTGATACTTGGGACTGAAAGCAGAAATACAATTCTGTCTTCTGAAAACAGAGGTGCAGTTCAGGCTGGTTCCCTCTGCTGTCCCCACTGCACCCCCAAATCTCACAGACAGAGAGAATATTCATAAACAAACCAAAGGCAAAATGCAGTGCCAGGGTACCCAAATACTAAACCCCACTCTGGGGAAGGCAGATCAAACCCAGCCCGTGGCTCTGCCTGGCTCCTGTCACAGGTGGATTTCTCTGCACTGGCCACGGAGTGCAAAGGCACCAACTCTGACCTGGGAAGCTCCCAGGAAGCTTTTGAAGAAAAGGACCCAACCCTCAGGCAATGTGGTTTTATCCATCCCCTGCTGCTGGGAGCGGAGGGACGCTCTGCTGGAGAGCAAAACAAATCCAAGCCCAACCTGCCCCGTGCCTTTTCCAGGCTTGCATCGGAATCTCTCCCCTCCTTACTCACAACCACCTCTGACCCAGGACTGAAGATGTTTTCCTCTGGGTTAATGAGCTTTGCAGTTGGAAGTTAATTGATTTCCAAGCTTCCAATGCTCCCGCTGTGAGCAGCCCCCGATGGCCGAGTGCCCAGCTCAGGGTCACGGCGGTGTCTGTGGGGTCCTGCACATTCCCACGTGTTCCCTGCACATTCCCAGGTGTTCCCTGCACATTCCCACGTGTTCCCTGCACATTCCCAGGTGTTCCCTGCACATTCCCACGTGTTCCCTGCACATTCCCAGGTGTTCCCTGCACGNGTCTGTGGGGTCCTGCACATTCCCACGTGTTCCCTGCACATTCCCAGGTGTTCCCTGCACGTTCTGGCTGTCCCAGAGAGGCTCAGGGACCTCCCCAGCAGTGACAACAAAGTAGAACAGGGGCTAGGACAGAAGACCCCTAAACCTCTCAGGGATTTCCTTCCAATCTGCAGCCAGGTTTGCATTGAGCTGAACATGGTTGAATTCTTTAACCAAACCTGGAGGAAGCTGCCTGACCAGAGAACAATCTCCTGCAAACAGAGCATCCCTTGGAAGCTAAGGTGACAGGCAGACAGCTTTCATCGCTTTGACTTTTAGAGAGCCAAGCACACCAAACCCCAGAACTAGGTCAGTGCTGGCCATCCTGCCCTTTCCCACTCTATTCTTAGCTCCAGCTACAACCACAACACAACATTGCTACGAGCTACAGGAGATGTGTGATCCCAACTGACATGAGACTTGCATGACCCTACAGGAGGAATCCAGAATCCCAGAGTTTATGGACACTGGGCCAGGAGCACTGACCCCTCTGTGTTCAGTCACTCATTTTGCTGGTTCTTAAACATGAGCAAAACCCGCCCCTGATCCTGTGGGCAAGATCATGGAATGGTTTGGGTTGGAAGGGATCCCAAAGCCCATCCTGTCCCACCCCCTGCCATGGGCAGGGACACCTTCCACTGTCCCAGGCTGCTCCAAGCCCCGTCCAGCCTGGCCTTGGACACTTCCAGGGATCCAGGGGCAGCCACAGCTTCTCTGGGCACCCTGTGCCAGGGCCTCCCCACCCTCACAGGGAACAATTCCTTCCCAATATCCCACCTAACCCTGCCCTCTGGGTTCCTGTGTCCTGTCGATCCAAAGTCCCTCTAGCCCAGCCGAGCAAGGCCAGTGCTGCTCCCCTGGCAAGGGTTGGATCAGGAGCACCAAGGTCATTCCAAGCAGGAGATTTGCCCATGGGAGGATGAGGCAGCTCAGGCCTGGCAGTGCCACCTAAAGGAGGTGGAACAGTTTGGGGTGTAACCCCAAAGTCATCAATCACAGCAAGTGCCTCGGATTTCATGAATACAAAAGCCCTTCCAATTTATTCAAAGTAAATAATGTGGCAACAGCCTGGACAGGAATAACAGTGATGAGCCAGCCTTGCTCAGCTCAGCACCTGACCAAGGTCTGTCACACCTGGTACCCTCTGCCACCACTCCTGTTCCTCCTGTGTGCCCCGTGGCTCCCCCAGCTGGCACGAAACAAACCCGTTTGGCTGCTGGGGCTGCTCAGGCTGGGACTGTTGGATTGTTGGTTGTTCTGGAGAAAAGGAGGCTCAGGGGGAAACTTGTGGCTCTGCACAACTCCCTGACAGGAGGGGGGGCCCGGGCTCTGCTCCCAGGGAACGGGGACAGGAGGAGGGGGAACGGCCTCAGGCTGGGCCAGGGGAGGCTCAGGTTGGATATTGGGAAAATCTCTTCATGGAAAGGGTGGCCAGGGCAGGGGTGGAGTCCCCATCCCTGGAGGGGTTTAAAAGCCGTGTGGATGTGGCACTTGGGGACAGGGGTCAGTGGTGGCCTCAGCAGTGCTGGGAATGGTTGGATTCAATCTCAGAGGGCTTTTCCAACCCTGATGATTTCATCCTTCTGTGATGAGAACCCTCTGGCTGAAGCCCCCAGCAGAGAGGAGTCACCAGCACTGATCCCTCCCCCTGCAGGTCCTCAGCTGCCTCAGGTCCCTCCCGGCAGTGGGAGATCCTTGTCACTGTCACTGGGAGGTGACACATCCCAACACCCCCTGCTGCAGGGGGGTGGGAGCTACACCAGGCACTGAGTCCTCCCTGAGTCACTCAGGTGTGAGGGCTGGCCCAGCCTGAGCTCCCTCCAAAGCTCACTCTCTCCCAAGCTGTGTTTTCTGCCCTGTTCCGAGCTCCTTGTCCTGTTCCTTTCCCTTGTTCAGGATTCTCCCGGCCAATTTGCAGGATACAGCACCGGTGGAGCTGTCAGCGAGGCACAGGAGGACTATTAACATCCAAAAGTCTTCATGTAATTCCTTATTATAAAGCAAATTAATTCCAGCCTGAGCCAAACCCAGCCCCGACGAGCAGCTGGGCAAACACGTCCCTCACACTGCAAATGAACAACTCGGGCAAATCCAGGCAGGGATGGACACTCTGGGAATTGGCACCCCTGTCCCACCTGCCCCAAAGAGGGACCTGTTCAACTGCTGGAGACATCTCCTGCTCCGGTTTGAAGGTGGATGGCGGAATGAAGGTGCTGAACACGGAGCTGTGGTGGCATTTGGGAGACCCTGGGGGACAGCCCTTGTCCCCAGCTGTCACTGCAGAAGGGCAGGAGGCTCCTGCGGGTCCCAGGTCCCACCTACGGCCCTTGGCAGATTCCTGACACACCACAAGGGCTTAAAAATCACCTCCCCGGTTCAGTCTGCTGAAACCCCCACCTCACACGAGTCGTGCCTGCAGTGGGGATGCACCTTATGTTCCCTGGCTCTGGAAAACAGGATCCTGTCCTGCCTCAGCCTCCAGCCGATGCTGAGCAAGGCGAAACACAACATGTGCTGGCCTTTGAGGTGACAAATTTATGAGTAAGTGTTTTAATCACCCATTTTACTCTCTTCAAAAGTTCCTGGGAAGGAAATGTCACCTCCTGGATTTGGATGTGAACACCAAGCCCAAGTGTGCCAATCTCATGGGGCTGAAAAGTTTGCAGCAGCCCAGGGTCACTGGGTTCAGGCACTGAGAGAGCTTTCCTTTCCTCTTTTCCACATTAAAAAAAGGCAAAGGATCCATTCAGCAGGTGCTGCTGGATCCTGCACATGGCTGGAGGCTCCACAGAAGCACCTTTTATGGAGCATGAAGAGCATCCAGCGAGACGTTCTGTGAGTGGAGGAACGACTACACTGTGCTTTCCCCAAAAATAAACAAACCCAAAAAATCCCTCCCTACACTCCTGCCCCATCCCTCAGCATCCTTTCCCTTCCATGCTGGGATAATTCCTGGGGGGCTGAGGAAGCAGCAAGGCAGAGGCTGCCCAAGGGCTGGGGATGCTGAAACCCCCCACGATGGCTGAAGATTTCAGGGCTTGTCTCTTTAATCAAAACGAGCTATTTTCACAAAAAAGTCTCACAGAGAATGATCTTTACTACCTCTCTCCCTCACTGTCAAATCTCAGCATACAGCAGCCACATAAAGCCCCGTTTCCCTGGGAAACCAAGCTAAAAATAGCGGGACTGGCTGGGGAGACTGGGCCGGAGGTGTGGAAATTGCAGAGACGGCACCAGGGTCCAACACCCCCGTGCTGACCCCGGGTGCTGAGGGCCCCATGGAAACCCTGCTGTCCCCGTGGAACGTGGGAACAACTCTCCTGCCCGGGCAGGGAGAGCTCGGCCCCTCCAGCTTCCCTGGGGATGCAGAAGGACTGGAACCATCCCTGGGCCAGGCTCAGCTGCCAGCGGCTCTGTGGGGCCGGGGATGGCTGGGACGCCCAGGCAGGAGCTGGACACAACCAGAGGTGGTCACCAGCAGCCTGGGGGGACCCGTCCCCATGGTGTGGAGGAGGTGACAGCCCAGATCCTGCCGCATCCACAGCTCAGCTTCTGCAAATCTGCTCCCAGCAGCATCTCCGTGAGGACAGGAGCAAAGGAATGATTCCTGTGCCAGGGGATTGGGGCTGGGGGGACTGGGGGGGGTCTAAGGAGGGGTTGTCCAGAGAAGCTGTGGCTGCCCCTGGATCCCTGGAAGTGTCCAAGACCAGGCTGGACGGGGCTTGGAGCAGCCTGGGACAGTGGAAGGTGTCCCTGCCCATGGCAGGGGGTGGCACTGGATGGGCTTTCAAGTCCCTTCCCACCCAAACCAGTCCCTGATCCACGAACAGCACAGACAGGGTTATTTTATTGCTTTTGGCTGCTCTCTACCTGAACATGAAGGAACCATCACAGTCAGAGTGTCTGTCCCTGCAAACACAAACACATTCCTGGGTGAAGGAAGGGTCCCCAAGGCCTGGCTGCAAACTGGGATTCCTGGAAGGGAGCCTGGCCAGTGAACATTCCCAGGAGGGTGGCACAGGGATGGAGCCATCTCTGTAAATCTTCCACAGCTGCGCTTGAGGCTGCCAGCAGACACCAGGCTGGGGTGATGGAGAATGAAAACCACCTTTCCTTCTCCAGTATCAGCTCATCTGAGTTCACACAAGGAGAAGCATGAAGGGAAAAAAAAAATCATCTTTTGTGCATTTAATTCAGAATCTAATTACTTGGTATAAATTAGTCAGCTGGCTCCACCTCAGCTTTAGCATGTAACAGCCCATGAATCACAGCTCTGTTCCAGGATGTATGGTGCCATTTAGATGTAAAAATGCTTTATGCAAGGCACCCCGTGGCCTGGGAATATTAATTTATACCACGGGCTCTGCTGGATGAACTGAAATTAAAGCAGATGAGGAGATAAGACACAACCCCTGATCAATGTCTGAAACTGAGGAACAGGCTCTGGGTGCTTTGTAAGGTGGAATCAGCCACTGGAGCTCATGGGCAGCTGGGACATGTGGAGATGGTGGCATTAAAATCCCCTGGCTGTGAGAAAGATTCTCTGGTCAACAACACCAGAGTGGTTTCCTTCCCGCACTTGCTCTCTGTCCTTCTAAATATTCCATGTCCCGTTTCCAGATGAACTCCCACGGACACAGACCTGGACAGACAATATTCCTCACTGCAATCCCAACCTCCTCCCACTGAGCCACGTTTTGTGGCAAGAACTTCTCCGGCAGCTCTTCCAGTCAATCCCAGTTTATTTCTGTGGTTTGTGAGGGGTGAGGGCTGTCCTGCCTGAGAACAGCACACACATCCCAGTTTCCCTCAGGAGGCAGCAACACGCACTCCAAAGGCTCCACACTCCCTTTATACAGCTCAGCCACCACCTGGGAGTTATCCCAACTGGAGGGGACACCACGGCCATGGACTAAGGGGACACCAGGGATGAGTTCCTCCTCGCGAAGCAGCACTGAGCTGTTTCCCTGTTTATGCTCCTGCCCAGCTCCTCCTCAGCACTTAGAGGAGAACCAAACATTCCTTCCAGCCTCGTTTGGGGCCAGTGCCCTGGAGCCAGAGACTGAGTTAATTTCCACAGATTCTGAGTGGTTTTACCAGTGGAGCTGACCACCTCCTGTCCTGCCCCCTCTGTGGTTACTGTCACCTCTGTGGGGACAACACAGGGGCAAAGTCCTGCTCTGGGAAGGGAGCACAGGGCAGGCACCCAGAGCTGGCTGCAAGAGGGTGGCAAATGTTCCCTCAGCACCTCCAGTCCCCCAGCCAGCCATGAAAATAACCCCCAGTGCAAGAGTGTCTGCTGAGAAAACAGGAATTATCTGAATTATCCAGAGAATTATCTGAGCAGGCTGCACAGGGCAGGGGTGGAGTCCCCATCCCTGGCAGGGTTTAAAAACCCTGTGGATGTGGCCCTTGGGGACAGGGGTCAGTGGTGGCCTGGGCAGTGCTGGGGGAACAGCTGGACTCAGATCTTGGAGGGCTTTTCCAGCCTGAATCTGTGATCCTATGGACTTCAAGAACCTGACTTTGTTATTTGCACCTGAACTCAGGGCTTTGCTCTAGTAACACAGTTCTGGGGTGCTGGGAAACGCAGAAGACACGAGGTAGAGTTTATTTTATGCATTTTTATCCATGTGCTTAGGAATTCTGTTTGGATTCGAGATCAGGGAATTCAGGCTGGCAGGGAAACAGCCTGCTCTGTGTGACTGAGGTATGAACCAGAAGGACTCTGGAGTCACTAGAAAAGAACATTTCAGGTGTGATCCTTTATCCACAGGTTCAGTGGATTCCTACATCACCCTAATATTCAGGGAATTACAGAACCACGGAATGGTTTGGGTTGGGAGGGACCTTAAAGCCCATCCAGTGCCACCCCCTGCCATGGGCAGGAACACCTCCCACTGTCCCAGGGTGCTCCAAGCCCCATCCAGCCTGGCCTTGGGCACTGCCAGGGATCCAGGGGCATGATACTCTTTGCAAAGGTCAGATTAATTTACCATTCCATGGACACACTCAACCATAAATTCACAAAATACAGCAAACAGCCCCGTCCTCCCCAACCACACCAGTGCAGTGCACTGGGGAGTGCAGGAACATCCAAACCTTTCTCTAAATGAATTGGTGAAGAGGAAAACCAGGAAATGTGAGAGGTGCAATTATAAAGTTGGAGTGAGTCCAGATGAGACCACAAAGATGCTCTGAGGACTGGGGCCCCTCTGCCACGGAGCCAGGCTGGGAGAGCTGGGGCTGTTCCCCTGGAGAGGAGAAGCTCCAGGGAGAGCTCAGAGCCCATTCCAGGGCCTAAAGGGGCTCCAGGAGAGCTGGAGAGGGACTGGGGACAAGGAATGGAGGGACAGAACACAGGGAATGGCTTCTCACTGCCAGAGGGCAGGGATGGATGGGATACTGGGAAGGAATTGTTCCCTGGGAGGGTGGGAGGCCCTGGCACAGGGTGCCCAGAGCAGCTGTGGCTGCCCCTGGATCCCTGGCAGTGTCCAAGGAGCACCCTGGGATAGTGGAAGGTGTCCCTGCCCATGGCAGGGGTGAGAATGGATCGGCTTTAAATTCCCTTCCTACCCAACCCATTCCATGATTTATGAATATGCAAAATGCTGATGGCTTCCCATCCTGCACTGCAAACCCATTTACAACAACCCTACAGAAACGTACCAGAGTAGGTGTGAAGTGTTTGTTAAATAAATCATCACCTCCGCTGGAGTATTTTCACCAGAAAAAAAAAAATTATGCTCAACACAAACCTCTGACAACACAGCTCAGACTCACCCAGAGAGAGCTAAAAGCCTAATTTTCCTGAAAAACAAACAGAAATATTATCAAAGGATGGAGGCATCCCATGATTTAATGGCATCACTTCCAACAACAGCACTGCCTGCAGTCAGACCAAAAATGGGAATAATACATCACAAGTGGGGGGAAAAAAGGAAGTCTAAACGATGCAATAAAACATAAACCACATCTTTGAGAGACTCCAGTCAAACAAGCGAAGGGCCAGGCTTTGCATTCATTATCATTCCAGCAGCAATTCCCTGGAGCCTCGAGCCAGCAGCACTGCAGCACACACCAAAGCAGCAGGAAAGAGCATTTTAAGTAGGTCACCAGTAAATATGATCACGATGGAGCTTTTTTTGTTGCTGTTTTTTGTTTGCTGTCAGTCACTGGGGCCCTTCACCGAGGGAAATGCTGGAGAAGGAGAGAAGCGATGGAACAGCAGCGAGGTGGGCAGAATTCCAGGGGAAAATGTGTGGCAGCTTCCTGAAAGCAGCTGTGTACTCCTGGGATCACCACAGCACCACACAGAGCTGCTACTGGGCTCCCAGTATGGAACTGGGTGTTCAGAGGGAGGATAAGGAATATGGGGAAATGCAGGTTGGCATTTTAAGGCCTGGGGATTTAATGGAATCGGAGCATTAGCCTCTTCCCTTTCAGATTTCTTTTCCCACCTCTCAGGATTTTTGTGCTGAGGAAATCAACCTCAAAGCACCTGCCCCAGTGACTCCCTGCCCAGTCCTACAGTGGGGTCTGGGGGAAAAGAGGAAGGAAGGAAGGAAGGAAG